>WODD01000037.1:282708-316107 GCA_019775935.1 Neoascochyta sp. HWLR27 | reverse complement strand
GCCTATAACCCCCCCCCCCCCCCTAGCACCCACCAACGGTACTCTCCTCACAGCTGCCCGCCGACGTCGTCAGCTCCTGCTTAACCAAATACGGCCTCTTGTCCCCGGGCAACGACCAAGCACACTGCCCCGCATTCCCACACCCAAGCCTCCACGCCTCGCCGGCCTTGAACACCGCCTGGCCCTCCCAAACCCGTACATACTCGAGCCCGAAGACCGTCACAGAGCGCGCCTCCTTGATGTCGACCTTGAAGTCACTCTGGCTGGCGACACCGGGCTGCGAGCCCTCGCGCAGCGTCATGGTCAGCGTCCCGTACATGTTATTGCGGCCCTGCGTCTCGCACGTCGTCTCGACGCCGAGCGGCATCGCGTCGCCGGCCCACGACCACGTGCAGATCGAGTCGAAGGACGGCATCACGGCGTACCCGCGCGGCACGCGCTGCAGCTTGTAGGTGTTGGGGTTCGTGAAGTCGATTTGGATGCGCGCGCTGCCGTTTGTGGAGCTGCTGGCGACGGCGGACGTGATTTCCCAGGGGGTGACGGTGTTGTTGGGGATCTCGCGCTCGACGAGGGTCGTGGGGAGGGCGGTTGCGGCGGCTGCGAGGCCGGCGAGAAGGAGGTTGGTGAGGTGCATTGTGGGTCGTTACTGGGGAGAGAGTATAGATGTATGTATTTTGGTCTGGCTTGGTGAAGAGGACGAGGCTGGGATTGGAGTTGGCGGTGTTTTTCGCTGCTTTATAGATACAAGACTCGTTGTTCAGGCGTTCAGCCTCGCCCCCGCGGGATCCATTTATTGGCGATGCTTATCCAGGGAGCTGATATGCACGTATATTGGACAGCCCCGCAAGTGGAGGCACTCTATACTACATCAGGCCGGTTGGTCTATGAATCAGACAAATGGGCATCGCTGCAGGCTCTGCCAGACCTGTACGTCGCGCTCGGGGCGAAGTGTTCGGCACGTCTCACTGCGTCGTTAGTGCAGTGGGAGTGTGCTGGGGGCCTCGAATGCTCGTGTTGGGATCCACATGGTGATGTATTCACCTTACTTATCCGTCCGTTGCGGGCTAGAGCCAACACGCGTGCGGTGCGCCGTATCGGTAGTCGGCATCGAGTGATGTGTTTAGTGTTCTTGAAGTTGCGCTCGACTCGACGATGCGGAACTGGAGATGAGGCGGTATCGAGGTACCTTGCAGAAATTCTGAGAAGATGCTATTTTGGGAGATCTAGAGATGCAGGTGATGCTGCCAGAACCAATAGCGCGCTGTTACTGTCAGCGCTGATATGGTGAGATGCGGGTGGGCCGCTGTAAGCATCCTACCGTATCTTGATAAGGTAACATGACCCAGATTGACGAACCCTGATCTGATCGCGGAATCTTGTCGAGACGGAGAAACGAGGGCCGGGGAAGTGGTAGGGTATCATCTGCAGGTTTAGAGATGTACGTGCCTGCACAATGATGGTGCGCAAGAGCAACTGCTGGTAGAGATGATAGATAGAAGCTATCCTGGCAGTACACTACCTACCATTGCCATATATATATATATATATATATATACTGCCTAATTCAAACTTGACTAACTACCTATACGATCGATCAGTTGATCCTTTTGCTCTGGCGCAACAAGAGCTGATTCAGTACCCCGCCGGCTCAGCCACCCCGCCGACTCGGCCGCTTAACCTGCCAGTAAAAGCCAACAACTTGTACCTGCGCATGTAACCAACTACAAAGGAGCTCAATTTGAGGATGCACCGACTTTTGAAATCTACCCTACTTTACTACAAATGCTATCATAAACCAGGCTGTTTCTACGCTAGCCTTCGACACAGGTGCGTTTTTGGCGAACACGATAGAATCTAAAATAGAAAAAAATAGACAGTTTGGTTCTGCTGCCTCTTGCAATTAAACTAACTAGTTTAGTTTTTATCCCGGAATATCACGTTGCAGTCGAGAATCAAGCGCTCAAACGTGGTGACTTCAGCCTAGTTTGGGTCAGGCACGGCAGTGCAATCTTAAATAACGAGCTCCTTCGTAAACAACTACGTGTGATGAAGCCACGACAGCCAACACAATCAAGGATAGCATATAGCTAGGCCCAAACCGCTCAAACACAACCATAACCTTTCCATATCTATTACTCCAGCTAACATTCCACCTTGCAGCCACATATTTCCGATATATAGAAAGACTCTCTGGCCGAATCTTACCTACAGACAGCAAATAGTTACGAGATGGAAAACACCGCGGCGAGATATCATACCCGTCTACCCAAGCGCGAAGTCTCTGGTTCTCTCTCGTCAATGTATCCCGTAAATGCCAAATCGCTGGGTATGGACTACCGAATCGTCCCGTGGCGCGGGTGGGATGACTTCCGTTCGTCACGCTCTTCGTCTCTCTCCTCTCACCTTCCCGCCCCAGCCCCTCAAACATCCCAACACACCTTCAGCGCTGCGACAAGTTAGCTTCTCTCCCACCAAAACCTCAACCAGGGTCCACCAAAAAACTCACCACAAGGAAACGGGAAAAACATATCCCAATTCTCCGTCAAATACGCATGATACGGGAACCTCTTATCTCCGCCCAGCCTCTGCTCAACCTTATGCAGTTTTCCCTGTGGGCCCAGCGCCGGCCTCAGGTTCGGCAACCTCGCAACCTCGCGCAGCATCGCCGCCAGCGCAACCCGCGTCATCGGCTGCCCAAGGCACTGGTGCGGGCCGGCGCCGAGGTGGATGTACGCGTCGAGCGGCCTGTCGAGGCGGACAGCGAGCGGGTCGGGGAACGCGACGGGGTCGTGGGACGCGGAGCGGAGGTTCACGAAGACGGAGGAGCCGGCGCGCAGGGGCGTCGTTGTGCTGTTTTCCGTGATGGTCGTGTCGTGGGCTACGGAGCGCAGGACGGCGGTTTCGCCGTTGAGGCGCGCGGCTTCGAGCGCGTAGTGCGTTAGTTTTGTGAATGCGGCGTCTGAGTCCGAGGACGCGAGGGATTGGATGTCGCCCCAGTGCGGGGTGCCAGCGCCGAGGAGGTAGAATTCTATTATCTGCGCGAAGAGCTGGCCTTGGTTCGCGACCATGCCGCCTGCGGTGCCAAGGATCTGGCCCCAGGTCAGCGCAGAGTGATCCATGCCCGAGGCGAGCAGGCGTTGGATCATGTGGATGCCGTAGCTCTTGAGGGCGGAGTCGTTGGGCCAGATGGACTGGGTGAGGGATGAGAGGAGGCCGCTGTGGGCGATGGCCTCTACGTTCTTCTCGACGATGTTGCCGAGGATTTGCGTCGCCTTGTGCGCTTTTACGTGCAGCGGGAAGGAGCCGGCTGGGTCGACGTCGAAGAAGATGAGGGCGAACACGGACGACATGATCAGGTAGAGCTCCGCTTCGGTGAAGATGCCGTGGGGCCGCTCCGCCGTCTTCAGCGGCAGCATGAAGAGCTCGGCGCAGAAGTGCACGTGGGCGAGGTTGCCGACGTCGCGGATGATGTCGACTTGATTGAAGTCGGCGATCTGCGCGCTCTTGGTTGCGAGCAGCTCGCGCGTCTTGGTGGCGTAGTATGTGCGGACCTCCTTTTCCCACTGCGAGACGTACAGCGCTTTTGAAACCATCTCACGGGACGCGGCGTTCTTGGGGCCGTCGCCTGAGAGCATAAAGTCCCTCGAGGCGCTGCCCATGAGGTAC
Source organism: Neoascochyta sp. HWLR27 (assembly GCA_019775935.1). NCBI lineage: Eukaryota > Fungi > Ascomycota > Dothideomycetes > Pleosporales > Didymellaceae > Neoascochyta > Neoascochyta sp. HWLR27. Next base: position 312,441 of record WODD01000037.1, on the reverse strand, counting down.
TCGATGGTCTTGCCCCAGGTCACCTTGAACGTGTCCTGGTTGTTCATCACCTCGACCGCAAGCTTGTACTCCTTGATGACGTGCGGGTGGAACGTCTTTTGCGGCTTGCCAAAGTCGTAAAGGTGGTCCTTCTTCAAGTCCTTCAGCGCCTCCTGCATGGCGGATGGGATCGTCATCGGGTAGTGAACGTACACGCTGTTCTGCTTGAAGTGGTTGGGGAAGGCGCGCAGGAACAGCTTGTAGAACACACAGCCGTTGTCGATACTGGTGTCAGATTCGACGAGGCGATAACCCCAGTTTGTCAGTGTGCGAGGGTTGTAGTCGTGCGTGTAGAATCTGTCGCCGCGGACGAGCGCGACGGCATCAGACAGCACAGCTCGCGACGTAGTGTACGGCGGCGTCAGGCCAGATCCAGGAGCCATGGCCTGCTTGGCGTCTTCGACCACCAGGCCGGGATAAATCTCAACTTTGTCGGGGTGGTCGTACAGGTGCTTCAGCTGCTGCTGCACGTACTTGTCGCTTGTAATATCCTCGAACGTGCGGTGCGGCTCCAGATGGAAGTACTTCCTGAACTCGTTCAGCGTACCCAAGTTCCAGGCGCGGGCCTGCTCGATACCGAGAACTTCGATGGCGCGGAAGACAGCAGGAACCCGGTTGGGACCGAAGGAGTTTGCGCAGTCTTCGACACTCGATGTCAGGATATCGACGAGGTCGTCGTCGGGCAGTGTGCCGTCTTCGTTTCTCTTGATGCTTGCAAACTCGCGCTTGGACGGGTCGGCCTCGGTCTTGCTGTAGACTTCGTTCATCTTTCCCAGGAACTCGCCCCTGCCGATCGACTTTGGGTCGCGGCCCTCGCCGAAGAGGCTGTCCCACATCTCCTGCGTCCACTTCTCGTCGCGGTCCGAGACGGTCGAGTGCCACCTATAGACGAGATTGAACTCGGCAGAGACCTGGTTACCGACGCCGATAGGGAGATCCTTGACCTCAGCGCGCGGGTTGAGCTGCCAGTTGCTGTCTGTCCTGTTGAGGTCGAGGATAACGCGGACGTAGTCGACCAGGATGATGTTGACGTACAAACCACAAGTGATGAGCCGACCAGTCTGGAACAGGTCCTCGTCGTACTTGTGCATCTGGGCCTCGAACTTGGCCGCAGCAGCCTGATCGTTTGGATCCTTGGGGGCAACAGGCTTGGGGAAGCGGTTCAGCTCGTTGATGGTAGCGAGGTTCTCGACAACGTGGTTGTGGAAGCGGTTGAACATGATGAGCAGCGCGCCGACGCCCGGCGGGAAAAACAGCAGCCTGGCCTCGGAGAAGCAATCAGGCTTGATCCTTCCGTCGACACGCGTGCGCATAGCGTTCTGCTCTGTCTGGTCGCTTCCATACAGCGGCGACAGGTCCAGGTACGAGCTCGTCATCGAGTTGGCATAGTCCCTGTGGTCGGTACGGAAGCAATCGTGGATAATAATCGACGCGACGTAGAAGAGCATGCTCGAGATGCGGTTGGGGTGCAGCTCGGCGTGCTTCCTCGTCATGACGCTGTCGAAGATAACCCCAGGATCCGGCCGCGATGGCGTCTGCATCATGGCGGGCTTGACGGTCCTGGCATAGGGGGTACCGGCGGCGCCGAGCTGGGGGTGGACGAGGCTGTTGTAGGAGCCATCGGCGGAGCGGTACTGGAATTTGGCGCCGAGATACGACTGCGGCGGGTGCTGGAGGTCGTTCCACAGCTGGGTGACGAACTGGTTGGTGAGCTTTTCGCGCGTCTTGGAGTCGTCGGGCAGCTTCGCCGCGGTCCGGATCAGGCCCTCCATGAGGTACGTCTTGTCGTCTGTGAGCTCGCCCGTCATCTTCTCGCGCTGGATCTGCAGCAGCGTCTGCACGTTGTCGATGCCCAGGTGCGACATGTCGCGCAGCCCGCCCTCGATCTTCTGGTACAAGGCGGCCTTTTCTTCGGGCGCAGTCTTGGACCCGTCGCCATTCTCAGGCAGCGGCGCCGCAGCGGCGCCGACGAGAGATGCTATCGACTTGAAGGGGGCTCCAATGGCATTGCGGAGCTTGGTCAGCTCCGAGGCGTCTGCCGGCTTGGGGGGCTCTTTGCCTGTGCGTGTGTCGACGTGGGCGTCCCAGGCCGCCTTTGCGTCTGAAGTCATTTTTTGCAGATTAATCTGGTCCATTGTCAGCTCGTCTCCGATGTACCGGTATTTCCAGTCGCAGGATCAGAGGATGCGGCTCTGGTCTTGGTGGAGCGCAAAGCACCCGGCAAGCACGTGCGGGGTGTCGACAGCGCAGGGCCGAGCAGCACTCACATATATATCCCGAAACTCGCCTCAGTGGAGTTTGTCTCGCCTCACGAGCCCAAAAGCAAGGTGCTAGTCTCTTCAATACAGCAAAGCAAGCACAGTGGCAATAGGAGTAACCGTATAGTAGCCGTATAGCAGCCGTATAGGTAGGTCGGTAGGTAGTAGTACAAAGCGTGTGCTCCCGTATACCAACAGAACAGAAAGCACAACCAGATAATAACCCCTATCGTCCGTCTCACCCTCGCCTTTATATCTCCTCGCCTCCGCCCCCATCCTCGACAAGCGGCCTCCTCGTCCTCCCTACTCGGCGCGGGCCCCGCAAACGGCAACCGCAGTCTCAGCCGCTCAGCCTCGTTTGCGCGCGAGCTGAACTACAGGGCCCCGCCGTTGCGGGCCGCCGTCTGATGTTAGTCCGGGCGGGAGAGGCAGCGGCGCCGGCCAATCACGCGCCGCCGATGGACGATGCTGAACGCCGTCAGCTCACGACGAGCGTGAAAGTGCTGGACGTGTGTGGATGGAGTGCGTGGAGGGGGTTGTGAGGGCTTGCAATTGGGCGCCCCTACCTGCTGCGTGTGCGTGTGCGTGTACGTGCGTGAGAACGAACGAGTGGGTGTCTGCGATTTGCGTCGTCTGCTTGGCTGCTCGCTGCGCGATGCACGACTCATGGTTCAATGGATGCCTGGATGCCTGCTCGCGGCCCAGAAGAGGACGCAAGGCTGAGTCGAGCGTGCGGTGAGAGAAACGGCCCCAATGGCTTACGCAGCGCAGCGCGGGCTTGGCCGAGAAGAGGGCTCACGCCGCTGCCGTCGAGCTGGCTGCGTCCTACTTGGCCTGCTCTTGTGACGCCGCTTCGTGAGCCTCTGTCGAGCGCATGCAGAGGTGGATGCAAGGAAGAGCGTGCGCGTGCGCCTTTCTCGGCCGTGGCGTGCACGCGGGGAGTTGTGTGCGATGCGATGCGTGGCTGACGGGGAAGTGGCGCCGCCGGCGGAGGATTCATGAGTGCTTACGGGCCTGGGCTTACGCCAATGTCTTGTGGGCTGGTTACGAGCAGAGATTTTAGGCTGCCTTGCCTTGTCCTCTACACTTTGATATCTAACTGATGTCATGCCCCCATACTAGTTGCTTCCGCCTTCTACAATTGTACAACAAGCCAATGACTCACTCCCTTCGCCGCCTCCTCTCCCGCCGCTGCCTACCTGCCGGATATTCATCTGCCGGATACTGACCTGACCGAGCCGAGCATACCCTTACCAGAGGCCAGGCAGGATGGCATACCGCTTGCGCTTGTACTTGTCGCCAAACTCCTTGCGGTACCGCTTCTCCTTCTTCCACGCCCAGACGCCCATCTGGCCCACGGCGACAATGATGAAGATGACGGTGCTGAGACTCCAGTTGACGAGCGCCACGCCAATCCACGCAATGGCCTCGAACATGTAGTTGGGGCACGTGACGAGGTTGAAGCCGAGGCCCTGGGGAATACCGCGGTCTGTGCTACCCGGGCGCCGCAGGTTCTTGAGCGTGAGATGGGTGCTGTAGTTGCAGAGCTCGCCAATGGTGAAGAGGGCGATGCCGGCGTACATCAACGCGGGGTTCGCAGGACGGGCAGCGGGGCTGTTGGGGCCGTAGGACCAGTATGCCAGGTTGAAGCCCGACAGCAGCCAGTAGTAGCCGCTGTTCTTGACAATGTTGGTCGCGGGCATGGTTGCGGCCGAGAAGCGGTGCACAAAGAGCGTCTCGAACTCGCGCTTGGCAAAGTGCAGCACGCACATGGCGAGGGTGAGCTGCTGGAGCTGCGAGGGGGGCGCCGACGTGCCGTAGATCCAGCGGCGGCCGTAGTACATCAGCGGGTGGATGAGGAGCGGACCGAGGTACTCGACGATGAAGACGGTGCGCCACGAGATTTGGGCGCCTGCAACGACAGTCAGCGACGCACTCGGTGCGTGTATGTAGGGTGTTTATGGCAGCATACCCAGGTCCTTGACGTCGATGGCGCTCTTGTTGCGCAGTCCCGTCTGGTGGACAGTCGTCTCGCCGGCATTGGAGATTCCTGAGCCATCGCTGCCCTTTGTGACGCGCAGGCGGTGGATGGAGAAGTTGGAGGCTTGAGCAATCTTGCTGAAGATTTGCGACGCAGGGGCTTCCGACTCGATGGTGATGGATTCGGGGAGGCCCTTGATTGGGCGGCCTGAGGGGATGTTAGCGCTGTGTTTGCAGAGTCGAGTGTCATCAATTGGAGACGGCGGAGCTCGCGTACCTCGAGGGCGCACGACAAGTGTTATGCTGGTCGAAGACATTGCGCTGCGTGACGGCGGGAGTGTTACTCGGGAGACTTTTCGAGGTTGGTTGCTAGCTACGGGACGGGTAGGCTTGGCTTACCTCAGCCTCGGTAACTACCTATTTGCTTAGAGCGGTTAGACGATGTTAGACGGGTACAGACGACGTGGGGTCGACGTGTGTTCGTGTATTTCATGTATTTCATGTATTCATTATTCTATACATTTGTTTATCCAAAAAGGTCCGCTGTGACCAAATCATGCAAAGTCAAACATCACCCCAGCTCTACAACTACTTCTGCTGCTGCCTCGGGACCTAGACACGCAATCAGCTCGCCGATAATGCCCTTGACTGACCGTGGGTCTTTGATGTCGCCCGTGTCCCACGACACCAGGTCCCGGGCTCGGGCCATGCGCCCCATGACTCGGATGGGTGTAGAGTCTAGATCGAGCTTCTCTTCCATCTCCTCCGGTGTCATGAGGCCCGGGACTCTGAGGTCGAACAGAGACATGCCGCCCGAGACGGCATCGCCGCCTGCAGCAGCTGTTGGGAGGGGGTATTCGCGTGGCTCAGTTGCGTGCCCCTTCTCTCTAGCCATGGACACGTACGACTTCTGATCCAGCAATGCGCTGAGTTTGCCATCGAGGGGGTTCCACTCGTACGTCTCGGGGTCGAGGACGTGCTGGGGCTTGTAGTCGCCCTTGTAGCGCATCTTGGTGCACGAGTGGATGTAGTAGCCCATGTAGTAATACTCATAGCCGCCTTCCAGGGCAAGGGCCGCCTCACGCATAGCACTCAGCTTCCCAAACTGCCACTTCTCCACGTCGGAGTGGTAGAGCAGGTAGACGCCACTAACACAGTGAGGCAGCAAGTCGAGTACGCCCATGGCGACGAGGCGGCCGTCCAAGCGGTAGCATTGGTGGTATGAACCGAGTAGCTGGGTCTTGCCATTGACGTCCCGAGAGGTGGCTTGCAGTGGCGACGAGCATAGGAAGCGCTTGAAACCAGACTGGGATATCTCGGCGGGCTTTTCCTTATGGACGTGCTGCTGGTAGTTGCTGAAGAGTTCATACTTTTCGAGTGTGAAGTCTGCGGGCTCGAGCGTCACTTGGAAACGGTGGGCGGGTTCTGGTGGCTGTTTTACGTTTTCCAGGTCAGCCCTGTGTATCTCGTGGACAAAGTCGAACGAGTTTTTCAGGCGGGCCTTTTCTCTGCTGGTGGTTAGCAAGAGACGGCGGAGGCGGAGGTAGAGGGGGGGAGGGGAGAAGGGGGGGTGTACTCTTTTGAGACGGGATGGAGCCTGGCGGCATCCTTTTTGTACTGCTCACCGAGGACATGGTCGTTCCATTTGTTGACGGTGCGGCGCTGGTCCTTTGAGGGCTTGAAGGAAGCTACCGGGAGGCTGGGTCCGGGTGAGTGGGCGGTGAGTGGAGGGTGGTGTGGAAAGGTGACGGGAGTAACGGGAGTAACGGGAGTAACGGAGGGGCTTACCGAATGGTGTAGTGGGGACAGCAGTGTCGCAGGACGTCAGGCTTGTAAAAGATGGTGCCTGATCTCCTCCAGCCGCGGTCCACCAGGGCCTGGTAGACGTGGACGGTTAGGGTCTTGGAGGAGAAGTAGTAGCTGGCTCCTGGGCATCGGGTGAGTTCGGGGCGAGGTGATTGTCGTCGAGGTGACGTGGCAGGGCGTGGAGCGAGAGAGAGAGGGGTGGTGAGAGAGCAGACTGACGGGAGTTGGGGGTGCGGTCGGCAGTGTGTGGGTGTTTACAGTAGCCGCATGAATCACTGTTGTATCCTGGAGGAGCAGTTAGTGGGGCGGCTTGGGGGGTTGGGTCCAGGGTGTGGGTTTGGTGGGTTGGGTGGGTTTGGAGCAGCCAGCCATACTGCGACGAGGCAGCACGGGTGGTGATGATTGGCAATGGGGGGCTTACCGAAGGGCGTTACACGAGACTGAGGGTGCATGGCTGTTATGGCGGACAAGCGTGGGGTCAAGCGTGAGCGTCAGACGTAGCGTGTAATAAGAGACGCTGGTCGGGAGCGGGCGTGGGCGGCGTAGGCGAGGCGGGGGGGTTACGGTATGGTTAGGTATGGTCATGGGCATGGGCATGGGCGCCTTTGTAGGCATCGACACGCGGGGCTACAGTAATCATGACCCTGTAGGCGCCTCTCGGGTACGTCATGAGCGGGTGGCCATGTGTAAGAGAGAAAAAAAGATGGCGCAGCGTCGAGTGCAGTGCAGACTGAGTGCATCGTCGTGCATCCAGCCAGAGAGAGAGAGTGCCCGCAGAGTGCAGTCGTGGCCCGTGCGCCGCGCGCATTCGCTCCTAAGCTTAGTTCCCAAAAGTCCACGACGTACTAAACAAACCAATTCACCATGTTGCTCTCCGCTCTCCGCAGGCTCTCCCATTCCACTCAGCCCCGTCAGAGGGACTGAGCCTCTGCCTAACGCTGCCCCAGCCCCAACACGACTCGACAGCCTCAAAATCCCCCCCACAAGTCCCGACCCTTCCTCCCCTTTTCCGACTCTGCTGCCCCCTCGGCCCTCCTCCCTCCTCCCGCCATCCACCTCACCACCAACCTCACCACCTCACCGCGGCCGCCCCACACTCCCCCTCCCTCCCTCATGGCTGCCACCACGCAGCAGCTGCCCATGCAGAGCCGCACCGGCAGAGTGAACCAGCGTAAATAACCCCCCACTCACCCGTTCCCCCCTCCCCCGCTCTCGCTCATGCGCCCAGGCTACGGCTCCCAGGGTGAGCGCCTCGTCGCAGGCGTCGTCCCCCTCTCGGCAGACAAATACTACGTCCTGCTCATCCAGTCGACCCGCCGCGGCGGCTGGGTCCTGCCCAAGGGCGGCTGGGAGCTCGACGAGGCCACGGCCCAGGACGCCGCCAAACGCGAGGCCTGGGAGGAGGCCGGCATCATCTGCAAAATAAACTACGACCTCGGCTTGATCGCCGAAAAGCGCAAGCCCGACCAGCTCACCGCCACGGCCCCCAAGGCATCGTACCACTTTTTCGAGGCCCTCGTCGAGAAGCAGGAGACACAATGGCCTGAGATGCACAAGCGCTCGCGCCAGTGGTTCACTTACTCGCAGGCACGCGAGGCCCTCGCGCCAAGGCCAGAGCTGCTCGACGCCCTCGACCGCTGCACCATGCACCGGTAGTCCTTTTCTTTTTCCTTCTCTTCTCTTCTCACCATCGCCATCACCGCAACCACAACCACGACTCGACTCGACTCGACACCATCTCTCGCCATCCACCACGACTCGCCGCTCACAGCACACCACCACACCACCCCCACCCCACCCCCCTCGTATACCACCATCCTCTTTCGGACACAAAAGCTTTGGGATAGGGGCTATAGATTTCTGCTTTGTTTCGCTCGCTCATGGCGTTGTGGCTGCTCTTTGACTTTTAGAGAGATGCATATACGGCTCTCTGCGCCAGGCCCCCGAGCCAAAGCCGCGCTGTAATGCAATTTGGCCATCGCCGACCTCGTCCCCTCGCACGCCCACGTGTTGTCGAGGCTCCTGACCACATCCACCTGCTCGCTCTCGCCTGCGCTGACTACAGGACGTGCGAATCTGTGCCGCTTAGACCAGGCATCCACACCGCGTCACGAGGCTAATCTGTACAGCTAGACCAGGCATTCACACCGCGTCACGAGGCCGAGATGCATGTTGAATCTATCCATGAATCTGGCCCTATGAGCGCCACGCTAATCTGTACAGCTAGACTAGACACCCGTCTTGCATTCTCTGCCTACAAGTACCCCCCTACCTAATAAGACCGCTTCATCGGCTGCACACTCGCACACTCGCTCTCGTCCAGCGTCTGCATCGTCACGCCCCTCGCCCCGTACCTCACATCCCCCGCTACGCCCCCCTGCCACGTCAGACTGTGCTTCAGCCACTCGCCGTCGTTGCGCTCCTTGAAGTCGTCTCTCGCGTGCGCACCTCGGCTCTCGGTCCGCGCCAGCGCCGCCGTGCTCGTCTGCACAGCGTTGGTGAGCAGGTTGCGCAGCTCCAGCGTCTCAATCAGGTCGCTGTTCCAGATCAGCGAGCGGTCCGTGACGCGCACGTCGCGCGCAAACGACGTCTCAATGGCCTGCAGCTGCTCCTTGCCCGTCGAGAGGCTGTCGTGCGTGCGGAATACGGCGGTTGTCGACTGCATCGTGCGCTGCATGTCTGCGCGCAGCGACGCCGTTGACGTGTTGCCCGACGACGAGAGGATGGTGTTGATTTCGGCAATCGAGTCGAGCCCTATTGACGGGTCGTACGAGTGGTGCGGTGCGTCGGGGGCGTGGTTTTCGGCGATGTGAAGGGCGGCAGCACGGCCCTAGGGTGTGGTTAGTATGTTACTGTAAGTCGATGCGCCGATACGTACAAAGACGACAATGTCCAGGAGCGAGTTTGCGCCCAGTCTGTTCGCACCGTGAACACTGACACAGGCGGCTTCGCCAGCGGCATACAGGCCATCAACGACGCGGTCCTGCCCGTCGACGACATCGAGCACCTGGCCGTGGTAGTTGGTCGGGATGCCGCCCATACAGTAGTGCACCGTCGGCAGCACGGGTATGGGCTCGCGCGTGATGTCGATGCCCGCAAAAATGGCCGCCGTCTCAGCAATGCCCGGCAGCCGTTCCATGATGACCTCCTTGGGCAGGTGCGACAGCTGCAGGTAGATGTGGTCTTTCTCCGGACCACAGCCCCGACCTTGCAGGATCTCGAGATTCATCGACCTCGACACAACGTCGCGCGACGCCAGGTCCTTGGCCGTCGGTGCATACCGCTCCATGAAGCGCTCGCCCTCGGCATTGAGTAGATACCCGCCTTCGCCGCGGGCGCCTTCGGTGATGAGGACCTGGCGCGTGGGAGTCAGCAGGTAAGTTTTGCGTGGGCAGCTTCACGTCGACGTACCCCAGCGCCGTATATCCCTGACGGGTGGAACTGCACAAACTCCATATCCTGCAGCGGCAAGCCCGCTCGCGCGACCATAGCGCTGCCATCGCCTGTGCTCGTATGCGCGCTCGTCGCGCTGAAGTACGCGCGCCCGTAACCTGCTCGCATCAGCCATGCATCAACCACACCACTCCGCGAACCAGACCCACCTCCAGTAGCAATCACCGTATTCCGCGCAAACAGCCGATGACAAATACCATCCTCCAAACTCATCGCCGTAACCCCGACGCACCTGCCGTCAACCATCATCAAATCCAACGCAAACCACTCGACAAAAAACCTCACTCCCTCCTTCAACGCCTGCCCATACAGCGTATGCACCAACGCATGCCCCGTGCGATCCGCCGCACACGCCGTGCGATACGCTTGACCCCCCTTGCCAAACTCGAGACTCTGACCCCCGAGCGCCCGCTGATAAATCGTACCATCCGCCGTCCGCGAGAACGGCATCCCGTACCGCTCGAGCTCCACAACCGCCGGCACCGCCTCCCGCGTCATGTAGTGCACGGCGTCCTGGTCCCCGAGCCAGTCGGACCCCTTGATCGTGTCGTACATGTGCCACCGCCAGTCGTCGGCGCACATGTTGCCCAGCGCGGCATTGATCCCGCCTTGCGCTGCGACGGTGTGGGAGCGCGTGGGGAAGAGTTTGCTCACGCAGGCGGTTTTGAGACCCGAGGAAGTCAGGCCTACGGCGGCGCGCAGGCCGGCGCCGCCTGCGCCGAGGACGAGGGCGCTGGGGGGTGTTAGTCGGTGGTGGGTTCCATAGCGCGAATGAGAGCGAAAGAGAAAGAAAGTAAACCGGAGCGTACGTACTCATAGTGATGATCCACGACCGTCAACCCTTTGAGATCAAGCGCACTACTCCTACTACTATCTCCCCCACGGTTGGAGCTGGAGTTAACCGTAGCGAACCCCCTCCTTCCGCTCCTGCTCCTGCTCCCTGCACTCCATCCCCCTACATCCCTCCCGGTTCGCGCGTACATGCGCAGCGCGCGCGCGCAGGCTCGTGCCGGCATCGTGGCGTGGCGTATTCAAAGTAGGAGACGTGAGGAAGTGACGTGAGGGATTGGGACGAGGTAAAGTAACGTAGATGTAGCGTAGATGTAGAGGTAGAAGTAACGTAACCACCCAGCAACGCACCGCAAGCCTACATACACTACCACTACAAGCCTATCAACCTGCAATTGAAAAACAAGGATCCAATACGGGGATTGGGGTGGGCGGAGTGGGTGGGTGAGTAGGACAGGACAGGACGAGGGAGGACGAGACGAGGCGAGGCGACTTGAGGTAAAAGAGTCTACGACGACACCACAGCCACCTAACTAACCACCTTCCACACCCCGGCCGCGCGGATGCGGGAGCGGGAATATCTGGCCATGGCCATGTCAATCTACCTTGGTATCTGGCTACCTACCTATTCCAGGTCTAGGCAAGTCTAGGTAGGGAGGTAGGTTCTCTCTCTGCTCTCTCCCGCTATTCATGTTGCTGTTGCTGTGCACGGGTACACACAGCGCTACCCCCCTCCCGACAGCTCGCAACTCACGACTTACGACTCACAGCTCGCAATTCACGGGAGGTGAGGCGGGTACGTTGATTACGCGACGTTGCGGGGAGGCGTGGCGTGGGGTAGAGAGACGCGGGGGCGGGACGGGATTGGCCAATCATGTGCGGGGCGATTGGGGTATGTAGCCGACTGTGGTGGAGTGGAGCCGGGTATATGGTGGGGGGGTGTAATGCGGCGCAACGCGATGCGGCGAGGGTTGGGGTCGGGGTTGGTGTGTTTAACGGGTGCTTGATGGTGCTTGATGATGCTTGATGTACATTGAGATGCTTTTATCTATATATCTAGCTTGCTTCGAGCGGTTTTGGTCACCTCACTTCACCTCACGACACGATCGGTATAATCTAGACTGCAGCGAAGTCAGCACGAGGTACTCCTCTCACCATAGTGTAGGGATTCACTTACACCTCAAATCCCAGTTGATCTTGGGGCCGAGCTTAGGCAGCTCCTCCGCAACGCTCTGGACGTCCTTGTCGCCACGGCCCGACACGCAAATAACGATGTCCTGGCCCTTCTCCATCGTCTTGGCCAGCTCGACGGCGCCGAAAATGGCATGCGACGTCTCGAGCGCAGGGATGATGCCCTCGAGCTGCGACAGCAGGCGGAAGCCGATGAAGGCCTCGGCGTCGGTCGCGGCGATGAACTTGGCGCGGTCGCTGTCTTTCCACGATGACAGCTCGGGGCCCACGCCCGGGTAGTCGAGGCCTGCGGATACAGAGTGCGTGTTGCTTACCTGGCCGTGCTTGTCCTGCAGAATATAGGTGCGCACGCCGTGGAGCACGCCCTTGGTGCCGCCTGTCAGCGTCGCACTGTGGCGCTCCGTGTCGACGCCATCGCCGCCGGCTTCGACGCCGAGCAACTTCACAGACATGTCCTTGGAGAAGGGGTAGAACATGCCGACGGCGTTGCTGCCGCCGCCGACGCAGGCGACGACCGCGTCGGGCAGCTTGCCGCGCTTCTCCTGCATCTGCTGCTTCGTCTCGTTGCCGATGATGGACTGGAAGGTGCGGACAATGGTCGGGAATGGGTGTGGTCCGATAGCGGAGCCGATGATGTAGTGCGTCGTGTCGAGGTGGACGACCCAGGCGCGCATGGCCTCGTTGACGGCGTCGCGGAGAGTCTGGGAGCCAGCTTCGACGGCTACGACCGAGGCGCCGAGCAGCTTGATGCGGAAGACGTTCAGCGCCTGGCGCCTGACGTCCTCGGCGCCCATGTAGATGGTGCACTTCATGTTGAACTTGGCGCAGACGGTGGCGGTTGCAACGCCGTGCTGGCCGGCACCCGTCTCGGCGATAATCTCGGTCTTGCCGAGGCGGCGGGCGATGAGGACCTGTCCAAGGGCGTTGTTGATCTTGTGGCTACCAGTGTGGTTCAGGTCCTCGCGCTTCAGCCAGATGTTGGCGCCTCCTGCGTGCTCCGTCAGGCGCTCCGCAAGGTGCAGGTGGCCGGGGCGGCCCATCCAGTCGTAGTACGAGCGGTACTCTTCCCAGAACTTGGGGTCCTCGATGGCGTCGTTGAAGCCCTTCTCGAGCTCCGAGAGACAGTCCATGAGCGACTCTGGGACGTACTGTCCGCCAAACTCGCCAAAGCGGGCCGGCAGCATGTGCTTTTCCTTGACGCTCTCGCCGTCGACGTTGAGGGCCTCGAGTTGGTCGGCGAGACCCGGGCCGTCGGGCGTGTCGGCGTCGGTGATGACCTTGTCGACGTGGACGCCAACGGGCTCCTTGGCCTCGTTCAGCGTCTCGACAATGCCAACCTCGCGCGTCGTCTCGCGGCTGCTCTTTCCGCAGATCTTGTCGCAGTAGACCTCGACGGCCTTTGCGCCCTGGCCGGGCTCAGACTTGGCAATCTCGTTGATGATCTGGCTGCCAATGACGACGCCCTCGGCGATCTTGCCGACGCTCAGGAAGTGGTCACGCGTGCTGACGCCGAATCCGACCGCCGCGGGCTTGTTGCCAGAGTACTTGTGGACGCGCTCGAGGAGCTGGGGGAGCGCGGCGTTCATGGTGCCCGACGCTCCCGTGACGCCCATACGCGAGACGACATAGATGAAGGAATCGGCAATGCTGCAGAGGACGCGCATACGGTGCTCGGACGTTGCGGGGGCGATGAGGGGAACGTAGGAGAGGCTGGTGTCTTGTCAGTGCAATGTCACAAATCAAAACCACATCGCCACTCACCCGTAGCTAGTGCAGAAGTTCCTGAAGCGCAGAGCCTCCTCCGGAGGCAGGTCGACCATGATGAAGCCGTTGGCGCCGGCCTCCTTTGCGTCCTGCAGCATCTTCTCCTCGCCGTAGCTCAGCAGCGGGTTGTAGTAGCCCATGAGCATGACGGGGGCCTTGAGGCCGCGCTTCCTCGCGTCGCGGATCATCTGAAGGACATCGGACGTGTTGACGCCGTTCTTGAGAGCTTGCTATTGGCGGTCGTTAGACGGCGCTGGAGTGCTTGGGTACGTGGGTGAGTCAACGTACGGTGTTTGCGGTCTGGATTGTAGGGCCGTCGGCAATGGGGTCGGTGAAGGGCATGCCCAGCTCAATGATGTCTGCGCACATTAATTGAGTCTTCCTCGAGAGTTGGGCCGGGTTTCTTTGTCTGCATACCTGCGCCACCCGCCTCCATGGCGAGCATGATGTCGGGCGTCTCTTGCGCGGTAGGGTAGCCGGCAGTCACATAGGTGACGAGAGCAGACTGCGGTCATCGTCAGTGGCATTCGAGCCAGGTTGCGCTGTACATACCCTGCCCTCCTTCTTGCATTGCGCGAATGTCTTCTTGATCGCCTCCATGGTGGCGTGTAGGGTTGAGAGGATGAGATGTGATGTGGGCGGTACTTCGCAGGGACGGATTGACCTTTGTATAGATGCCGGCCGCAGTGAGTCACGTCGGGGTCGGTGTTTAGAGGGTTGCGGTAGATTGAAGATAGATGAGTCGTCTATGCAATTTATCAAAGGCGACGACGGAGAATCGGTGAATCGGTGTCTGCCCCGCGCTAGTGCCTCTTCGACGTCTCAATCGACTGCGCTGGAAGCAGGACAATGGAATGATAGCCGCATCATGTCGGCCAGCCTGGATCGGTACCCACTGGGGACTGTGGACATGACGCCTGAGTCAAGCAAAAGTTATTCAACGATCCAAAAAGTGAACTTTACCATGTGACGTCATCCCGGGCTTCGCGCGCTGAGGGCTCCGGCTCCGTCGCCAGAACCACTCGAGTCGGCCGTCCAAAAAGAAAACTCCGACATGGCTTTTCATTTAGAGCAAAAAATACACCGCCCGACCAGGGACTCGAACCCTGAGCCTTGAGATTAAAAGTCTCACGCGCTAACCAATTGTGCCAGCCGGGCTTGAGGGTTTGTTGCCGTTAATTCAGCGAGGTGCTGGGGCGTTGATACGCTTCTGCTGAATTGGTAAGTCTATAGTCTAATTATATTATTGTAGCCATTAAGGCCTCTATCGCAAATGTGTGGCGATGTAGTGCGGTGGTGTGATCACTAAGGGTACGGTGTGAAGTAGTTGGTCGGCGCTGATGCGATGTGATTAGGCGGATGCAAGGCCGGGGCGCTGCACGGGGTGAGCTGGGGTTGTGGTGCGGTCTGATGATGTTGACTGGGAGTGTGTTCGGGCCTGGAAGGGTTTATACGTAATATCGAAGCAGGCTGCGCTTTTTGCTTCCCTGGACAGGTGGAAGAAGGTGCAACGCAGGAGTCGTGTCTGTTGTATAGCACTTGAATTAATTTCGCAATTAGCTTGTGCGTTGGGCAATGGGACATCGGCGTGTTTTCATTCCTCGCGCACCCAGCATTCTCACGACCATGCACGAGGCGAACTCTCAATCAAGCAGCATGTGAAAAAATTGAACATGATGTGATTCTAGAAATACGTGTCCCCCCTAACCCTATAACCTCTTCATATGGTATTTTAAATCTTCGTACCGCACGCCATCACTCCCTCACCTCCTAGTCCTCCTCGGGCGACGGGACCTGGCCAGCGACGAGCGCTATCAGCGCCGCACCAACACCAGAACCGTCCTTGGCGATGCCGATGCGGATGTGTTTCTCGCCGTGCTCGCCGATCTGCGGAATCTCGCGCAGCGCCTGGCGGATGTGTGCCTCAAAGTCAGGGTAGAACTCGACGAGCGAGCCATCGACACCAACATCGACAACATCTTCCTCGGCGACCTCTACGTCTCCGCGAGAAGGGTTGATGCCGGCCTTGCTTTCTGTTGTGGCGGTGCCGGGCGACTTCTTCAGGCGGTCTGTGTTGATGATGATAGCGCCAATGGCAACAGCCGAGAGGCGGGCTGCACGGCGGCCGATGGCACCTGCAATCTCGCGGACTGCTTCGGCGTCTTCGGCACTGACGGCGGAGATGCCGTAGTCCTTGTCCAGTGTCTGCCTCAGCATGCGGAAACCCGGGCTGCTGTCGCCGGCGCAGATGCTGAGGAAGCTCGTGTCGATACCCCACTGCTCGAAGATGGGGCTGTTGGGGGAGATTTGGGTGGTGCTGTGGATGTCGTTGGACGCAGAGTTGTCGTCGGAGAAGAGAGGAACGGCGGGGTCCTTGATGAGCTTGACCAATGCGAGGCGGAGCAGCTCGCCAAGGAACATGCCCGAGACGCGCTTCTCAAACATCTGGATGCCCGGGTTGACAGACTTCTCGTCGAGCTCAGTATCGTAAGGTGTGTTGGGCAGGGTGCGGAGGGAGTTGTCAAAGGAACCCCACTCAGTGTTGACAATCATCTCACCGGTGGACTTGTCGAACTCGCCGGCATCCTTGCTCTTGGTGAGCTTGGTGATCTTGTCGAGCTTCTCAACGTAGGCTCCGTTGGTGCCGGTTCCGAAAATGGCACCGAGCAGCGTGCCAGTCTTGCCAGGTGAGGTGTAGGAGCGGGCCATGAGGGTGCCGACAGTGTCGTTGACAAGAGCAGCGACCTTGACGGGCAGGTGCAGGGCATCGATCTCAGTCTGCAGCAGAGCGCACACGTCCTTGCCGACAGCATCGGCAATGTCGAAGCCCTTTGTCCAGCGCATCAGCATACCCTTGTTGATGCCGATCTGGTGGACGGGGAAGGAGAAGGTGAAGCCCAGGTTGAAAATCTCTTCGGGCTCACCGCCCGTCTGGCGGCGCTTGAGGGTGCCAGCGTAGTGCTCCTCGTGGTGGGCCTTGAGGAAGCTCTCAATCTGCTTTGCGAGGAAGGAGAAGAGCTCCTTTGAGGTCTTGGCGACCATGAGCTCGCGGGGGATGGGGACCTTTGACTGGGTGAGGGAGAAGGTCGAGTTGCCGTGCAGCTGGATGGAGCAGACGCGGAAGTTTGTGCCACCCAGGTCGACGGCCATGTAGAGGCCCTTTTCGGTGCCGTTGGGGACGGCGGTGACGTACGTGGGGATCTGGCTCAGCTCGGTGCCGTCCTTCTGGAGACCCTCGTCTGCGGGCTGTCAGTATAGCAAGAAAGACGAGCAGTGGGTGAACGTACCCATCTCACGGATGAACTCGAGGACGGCCTTGTTGACGGCATCGGGGCTGTAGTCGAACTCTGCGGCGACGCGCTTGGCCTGCTCGGCGAGAACCATGCTGCGTTCCGGGGCGGTGTTGAAGGTGTTGAGGGTGTGGTGTGAGGTAACAAAGCGGCGAACAGAGTCTCGGGGAGGAGGGGGAGGAGGCTTGGGACAGATGGGCGGAGAGTGCAGGACGAGGGGATTGCGGAGAGTCAAGCCAGGCGCGCGGTCGCGGGTGACGAGATTCAAGACTGTGTGAGAGAAGTGGGGTGCGAAGACTTGGACCAGCAGCGCTAGCAGGACAACAACAAGGACACTGGCACTGACGCTGATGGCCGTGTGGGTCGCAGGACGAGACGGAGCGGGCTCACGGCGGCGATTCGAGGCTGGGGCGGGGCGTGTGCGCGCCTCTGGGGGTCTTATACGGCTTGCTAGAGAGCTGGAGGTAGAGCTGGTGCTGCTGCTGCTGCTGGCGCTGCTGGCGCTGCTTTGGCCGCCCGCCATTGCCTGCCCCCCGCTTGAGTGGGCGATGACGAAAGGAGGGGTAGCTCACACGACGGCAGCCTCTCGTGTCGTGTGCTGAGCGCCAGACGCAATGGCCTGCATGAGCATGGGAGGAGACGCACGACGCGCGCGAGACGGTGGGCTGCTTATTATTACCTGGCGGGCGTGCCGTGCGTGGTGCGTGGGAGCCTCCCTTTCGGGGCGGCACCCTACCCTGCCACCAGCGTCATGTCTTTTGTCCTAGGTAGGTATTACACGGTAGACTGCCGTCGCGCTAAGCCGCACGAAATGAGGGGCACGCCCGGAGCCCCAACTGCTTTTTGATCGCCGGGCGCGGAGACGCCGCAAAACTCAGCATGGCCGTCGCCCAGACCACACGCTATCACGTCTCATGCCATGTCAAATCAAGGAACTTGTGGCTTTTGTTGCTCGCCCCACTACCAACCCAACGCCTACCCAGCTAGCTAACTATGCCTCCTGCATCGTGCTTGGTGCTTGGTGCATCGTGCATCGTGCATCTGACCTCACCTCACCTCGCCTCACCTCACCGCGATCGTGGCCGTGACTGGCCTCGACTGGCTTCAATCTCGGCCCGCCCGCTTCCTCCTCAACGTCTGCCGCCTCATCCACCGCTGCCACCCAAGGAAATAATCGATATGTAGTCTACACTGCGCCAGTCCAAGCTAGACGCAGCAGCCGAGTACAAGCAAATGCTTGAGCAAAACAAAAGAAAAAAAAAACGAAACAACAAACATGTGCTACTATCACTCCCCTAACCCCAACGCAACCAAACTCCACCAGCAACCCATGCAAGACAGAGAACATGATTAGCGGGTGCCAGTGTCGCCCAAGGACGTCATACAACGTCTACAATATGTACCGGGTGACAAAGAAAATAATCAGCCATCAGCCTCCTGCCGGGCTGGTGTATACGTGAACATGCTCCTTCACCCAGAAATTCTATAACCGTCATTACCTGTCCATATCGACAACGAGGGGCCGAAGCGCGTCTGCCGCCGCTTCAAAATAATGGTGCCGTCAATGTGTCGCCGAATCGAAGACGCTGTCCATGCAAAGTCCAAACATACTCCAAACCGATCGCCCCAGATGTGAACATGACAAAATCCCCTGCCTTACTGAGCGCCCGCCGACGGCTGCGCTCCTAGGCTGCTCTGGCTGCTGTGCTCCGAGTCCAGGTGTTCAGAACTACTAGTTCCACTTGCGCTGCCAGTTAGACTGCGAACGTTGGGACGAGACTTGGGCGGGTAAAGAGTGCTCACCCCAGCTTGTTGCTCAACCTGTTGTGGAGCCACTGCGTTGCCGAGGCCCGGAGGGTGCATGGGAACGGGCTGCCTCATGCCGGGAGGCGAAGGTCGTCCGTTGGGAGGGCCGCTGCGAGGCATTCCGTTGGGAGGCATGCCATTGGGGGGCATGCCATTGGGGGGCATGCCGTTGGGGGCGAGTCCATTGGGCGGTGACGGCCGCCCCATTGGCCTTGGGCCATTGCTCAGGGGCTGGCCAGGCGACTGGCTTGCTCGACGGCTCATGGACGGATACGCACCGTAACCTGCTCCTCCGCCCATCTCATCTAGACGCGATGCAGTCAGTGAGTTGGTCCTCGACTGAGCACCCAAAGCATTGCGGTCAACATCTGCGTATCGGTTGGAAGAGTAGCCCAGCAGCGGGTTGTTCATGAGCGAATCGTGCAGTCCAGGGATCTCTGCCATGACTCTTGCGCTACTTCGGTTCTTGTTCATCCCAGGTCGGGAAAACGGGTTCCGCGAGCGGCCCTGGGGAGGGGGTTGGTATCCTGCCATTTCAGGGTTCTTGCGAATCTGATGGGCACTTGGCGCTTTGCGGTTGCGTCTCGATGTGACGCTCATCATGTCGAAGTTGTCGGGGTCGATCATGGGCACGGGCAGACGGCCCATGGGATCAAAGTAGTCGTCCTCGTCATCGTCGTCGAATCCGCCGATGGACTGGGGAGGTGGTGGTCGGCCACGGCCTTGAGGGCCCGGCATTGGGCCGCGACGCATGCTCATCTCTTGCTCCCTCAGCTGGAGCTCCCTCTGTCGAATCATCAACTCCCGCTCGCGGAGGCTCATGTTGTTAGGGTTGCCTCCGTTCTCGTAGCCGCCATTAGGGATGGCGCCCTCTTCGCCAACGTTGTCGTAGAGCATGAGATGCGAAAACTCCTCTAGGTCGTTAGCCTCGAGAGAAGGGCGGCGTTGGCCATTGGGTGTGCCATTCATCATCCTTGGGGGATATCCGTTCATGCCAGGGGGCCCATTCATGCCGGGAGGCCCGTTCATGCCAGGAGGAGGACCGCGGCGCATCATGGGCGGAGCTCCATGGATAGAAGGCGCACGGCTTCCCGGGCGACTGCCCTTCATAGAACTCTGTCCATTCGGACCAGGCCCGCCACGTGGAAGAGGAGCCGAGGATAGTCTGGGAGGGGGAGGTGGCTGCTGCATGTTTTGGCCAGGGGGTCCGTTTACTGTCGCGGCAGGGCGGTTCCGGTTGGCAATGTTGAGGTGGTGGAGAGTAGCGTAGAGCGTCTCTATCCGCGGCACGGCAATCTTTGCTTCCTGGGCCAACT
Source organism: Neoascochyta sp. HWLR27 (assembly GCA_019775935.1). NCBI lineage: Eukaryota > Fungi > Ascomycota > Dothideomycetes > Pleosporales > Didymellaceae > Neoascochyta > Neoascochyta sp. HWLR27. Next base: position 292,749 of record WODD01000037.1, on the reverse strand, counting down.
TCAATGGGGCGCCGAGGTATGTCTCAATCTCCATAGGACGCCTGGCCTCGTAGTCGAGCCACATGGTGCTGTTAGTCTCCTGGGGCTGTGTCATTTTCTGAATGGTGGTTTCCCGGAAGTCGGCGGGGAATGTGCAGTCCTGGGCGGCGGCAAGAGCGAGCAACTCGTCGAGCACGCCGTGGACGAGGGCGCGCACGCCAACCTTGTCCATCAGCTCGGCGTGTTTTGGGGTCTCGAAAATGATACTGGCGGGGTGGAAGGCAATTGGACTGTGGCGAGTTAGACGAGCAGTGCGAGAGAAGTGGTCAAAACATACCCAATCATGCGTTCGTATTGCTGCTGGCGGATGTTGGCAGAAACCTTGCAGTCGACCTGTCCAGAGCCGAGCGTCATGGCGAGCGCCTCCGCCATGTCTGCTTGAATCTGCGCAGGAATGCTGGGGTTTGTGTTGGCGGGGCCAACCCAGATGTCAGTCGCTCCCTTGTGCTCAAACTCGCTGGCTCCAATTTGTGAAATCTCGGCTCCGGAAACCAACGAGAGGACGACATTGGTGGGGAAGCGCTGCTCGAGGTAGGACTCGACGCCAAGGCTATGTGTGGTGTTCATGAGAATGCACGTGTGCTGTGGAGAGACGACGGATTCGATGATGTTGGCGATGTCGTACACATCGGGCAGGGCCTTTACGCAGAGCAAGACGTAGTCGAATGGCTGCTTGGAGGAGTGGGCGGCATCTTCGGGGGTTCGCACGACTGGAGAGCGTCAGTGCCGGGTCAGCAGGGGGAGGGGGAGGGGGTGTGTGTGCATACCAGCGTGAGGCTTGAAGCGCTCGTTGCCGTAGAGTGCAGATCTGGATTCAGTGTCAGCTAGGAGCCAGACGAGGTGGAGGGGGCAGCGTACTGGAAGGAGATGCCATATTGTGCGACGCTCTCAAAACCCGATTTCCAGACGAGAGTGACGTCGCAGGCGTTTGTTGCTTGCAGTCGCCACGACAAGAAAGCTGAAACTGCGTTTCCGCCAACTGGGAGATTGTCAGCAGGTGATGGAGGGCCGGGGAGTCGTGGAGCGACGCACCTGACAGAATGCGCAGTCTGGGGACGGCCGGGACCATGTCGGGCGGTAGTGAGGGGGGTGGTGTGGTTGTCGAAGATGTGCGAGGAGAGGAGTGGTCGGCGTGGAATGAAGCCAAGAAGCTGGCAACGGGCCGCGTTGGGTGGAGCGCAGCAGCGCGGTATTATGGATTAAGAGGCTACCGTACGACGGCGAGGGTGCGGCGGACTAGAAGAAGAGCTCACTGGGGCGACGTCGACATGGAACAGATTTGGGGGGTGTGAGGCGTGACGGCAGGAAGCAGCGAGCGAGAGGGCAGCGGCGCAAAGCAGCAGGCGGAAGGCGGTCGGCGGTGGGCAGGCAGGGCGAATAAGAGCGGCGGGCGTGGGAAGGCGCGGGCGCAACGGAGTGCAGGCGTGCAGGTGGGTGTCACGGCAGCTGGGGGAGAGAGCGGAGGTGGTGGCAGCTCACAGCGACAGCGACAGCGACAGCGAAGAGAGAGAAGCAGAGGCAAAGGGCGGAGGGGGCGGAGGGGGGAGGGGGAAGAGGGTAGTAAAGTGGTGATAGGGCAGCAGGGGAGGTAGGGTAGTAGGTGGCAGGGTGCATGGCAGTGCCTGCCAGCAGCCAGGCAGCTCGCTCGATAACATGGCCATCATAACGGTTCACAGAGAGCGAGTTTGCGCTAGGCGGGTGTGCACAGTCTGCATTATCGCTACCAAACGCCAGCGCCATCGGTCCATGGCAGAAAGATTCGAGATTACAGCGGGGCCGTGTGCAGGTTCGTCATGACGGCTGCATCATGGTCGCCAGGCTTACCACGGGCGCACGGGGCAGCGATGTGTCGAGCTGTCGCATCACAGCAACAAAACAGAATCGCAGACACGGCGTGGGTAGCGTCGTCGCTCGACAGGCGGCGACGCGACGAAGACGCGGACGACGCGGACGACGCGGAGGCGGGCGAGGACGAAGACGCGGACGGCAGACGGGCCAGGCTGCAGCCAGACCAGCATCCAACAGCGCCAGCAAGCAGCGAATGCGCCGACGAGGATGCTAGTGGCCGGTGGGCCTGCGGTGCTTGCGCGGCGTCAGGCAAGCCGGAGATCCGCATGCAGCCGCCAGACAGCAGAAGCGGCCAGTAGGCAGCACCCGCCATGCATCAGCAGCATCCAGGGGCACCCACGCTGTCAGCAGTCAATAGATAGACAGAAGTCTGTTGTGATTGTCTGCTGTGATTGTCTGTCGTGTTGTTTGTCCGCCCACTCAATTCGGTACGTACCCAAACATCTAGTCGACCAGTCGCCAGCGCGCCGAAATAATAACATGCGCGGCAGTTGCAGCCTTCTGACGTAGGCGTCCAGAGTCTCGTCTCGCTGCAAGCCGGCGCCGCCAAGCCCCGCTCAAAGACGCCCGTGCTGCCTCTCGTCTGCCTCCATCAGGTTTTCAACGGCTGCAATCCCTTCGACGCAACCCCAACCCGGCCCAGCGCTGACTCGCCCCCCAAGCCATGTCCAATCTCGCTTTGCTGTCTCGCTGCCGCCACCCGCGCTTGATACGCTCCCACGCCGGCCACCGCACCCGACGTGTACCGCCCCTTTTGGCGCTTGGCACCCAGCATCGATATCGATATCCAGGTACGGCGACAATCACCCGCCGCCACTGTCATCTCATCTCACCTTCAGCCCACGGCCTGCCAAGCCCCCGTCTGCTCGCTCACCATCGTGCCGACTGCACACTGACGTGAAACATTGCTTTGAAACACCTGCCGCCTCGCAGCCACGGCTATCTGCGTACGGCATCCCACTGCCATTGACAGCGGGAAGCCACGAGCCACGCTCGTACAGATCCGCCACGGTTCCACGCTTGCACGCCTGCCCATGACCAAGCACGTGTCGTCGCGGCGTCGCCCATGCAAATCAAGTCATTGCTGTTTAATTTGGTCGTCCAAATAACGTCCCGATCCCGTTTGCCGGCGGCCAGGCGTAGCCCAACGTCTGTCCATTCTGTCCATTGACAAGCAACATCATACGACTCGCACACGCTCACAACCAGGCTGATCCCGTCACTTCTCACATGCCCTCCCGCCCTGCCATGTAGGTACCTCGATGCACCCCCACGCCCCGCCGCACAACCTTAGCTAGAGCACACGATATACCTATCTGTCTATAATCTCCACCGTGGCCGTGGGAAAAAGCACGTCAACAGTCCAATCTCAACAACACGCCTCGGCTCGCCAAACAAGATCACGTCGATAGTCGCTTAAAAATAGACTTCATCCTCGCTGCACATCCTTCTGAATCCGCCCATGCCACTGCCCATCCCATCCGCGCCCCCTTGGGCGCTGCCATGTCGCCGCCAATCCCACTGCTTACAATCACTGCACGCAAGCGCCTGCCCACGGAGCCACCGCTCGTGCTCGCACCACGACGCAGGCAGCCGCCCGACGACAATTCTCTCCTCGTGCATCTCTTGCCCGCCGCGGTCCTAGGGCGCCCGCCCCACCGCGCTCCGGGGGTCTGGAGCGTGAGCGTCGATCGCACCCTCACCCCTGGCGGCCAGAGAATCCTGACCTCAGCGGCGCCGTTGAGCAATAAACCTTGCCCTCGTCACACACGGCAAAAAAATATTGAAGAAAGAAACAAAGAAAAAAATTAAGAAATCGCCTTGCGCAGGTATACAGTCCCCGCTCCCGCAGCTATCGAGTATTGGCAAACAGTGGGGGTCAAAAGTATCGTATTGTAGATACCCCCGACATAGCGCTTATCACACGCCGTATATACCTACCTACCTCGTCCCGCCGCCTGTCCTGTTTTCTTCGCGCGCCCCGCGCACGGTCCCTCCGCCTGCGTAGCCGTAGCGTAGCGCAGCGGAGCGTAGGTACCCAGCTGCTCAACCCACGCAGCCGGAGGACCCATAGGTAGGGCAGGTAGGGCAGGCAAGGCAGGTAGGTAGCTTATCCACCGGCGGCCCGTGGGCAAGGCCAAGTGCACAACTATACGCCTTGCGTGGCTGCTATCACCGACATCGCGATCCTGCGGGTGCTCGCCCTTGCTCTTAGGCTGCGCTTGTATAGCTGAGCTGCGATCGCGATGGAGGTGCCTTGTGCGAGAGTGGTGCGCGATGTTGTGTGCGGTGGTTATGACGTGACGTATCGTATTATATTGTATTGTATCGGATCGTGTCTTCTAGTATCGACGCACGTCTGCCAGGCGCTCGGGAGCAGTATTAAAAAACATTCCTAAAAGATATCGTACAAGTAATCGTAACTTCATCACGCCCCACCCCACCCCACCCTACCCAAGCAAATCGCCAACCCCAATCCACTTCCTCACCAGCAGCGCGCCCTGCGGCTGCAACTTGCGATAGTACGCGTCCTCCCTCCCGAGTACCTCGAACGCGCGCTTGGCGTACCACTCGCGGCCCTCGTCGTTGGCCTCCCACACGTGCGCCGTCACGCTGCGCACGCTGTGCTCCGCCACCGCCTTCTGCACCACCGCCTGCAGCAGGTGCATCGCGATGCCGTGCGCGCGGTACGGCGCCAGCACCGCTATCGTGCTGATGTAGAGCTGCGACGACGGGAGGAGCCGGCACCGGATTGCGCCGACGAGGCGCGGTTTTGTCGCTGCGGCGTCTGGGGACGAGTCGGGCGAGGATGAGTCGGAGGTCGGTGACGAGGTCCACAGCGCTACCAGCGTCACGCTTAGGTGCGGCTCGGTCATTGTTTCCTTGTAGAACGACTCTGGGTAGGGGATCGGGAGCGTCAGCGCGTTCAGCTGTTTGAAGGCCGGGAGGTGCGCTGGCGTCAGTGGCGCGAGGCGGACGTTGGGCGGAAGGGGCCGCAGTGCGAAGAGCGAGGGGGCCGGCGAGGACGTTGCTGCTGCGGGTGTGTCCGCGGGTGTGTCTGCGGGCGCTGATGTCGATGGCGCCGCCGCCGTTGTCCCTGATACCGCCGCCGTTGCCGTTGCTGTAGCTGTCGACAACTGAGACAGCGCCTCAACAGGAGGCGGCGCAGGTGTGGTTGGGCGCGAGGCGCTCGCGGGCGTCTGGGGCGCCGAGGGACGCGGGCTTTTCTTGGAGCGCGGCCGCGATGGCGCCTGCAGGAAGTCCTCGGGGATGTCGTTCCAGTTGTCCATTGTGCGCGGCTTGAGCGTCGTCGGCGGTGCGTTGCTGCCGTTGGAGGCCATGCGTGGCGGCGCCGACGTCGATTTGGGCGGCGGCGGCGGTCGTCGTGGCGCTGTGGGCGCGGCTGGAGCAGGACTCGGAGGCGCCGCCTCTTGCTTGCTTGTGCTGGGCTTCTTGAGCCAGTTGCTCAGCGACGATTGTAGCATGGCGGGGGATGTGGCGGGGGTGGTGGTCGTAGTCGTCGTGGTCGTCGTCGTGTAGTCGTCGAGTGCGTTGAAATAGGGCGTGTCGCGATTCCGAGCGTCTGCCGCAAGCAGCGTGGAGAATGTAGACTTGTTGTTTCCCCGTTAAGGACAGATATTAGGTTGCTGGCTCCAAACGTTGTCGTGACTTTGTGCCCTCAGTAGCATTCCGCGCCGATCGCATCCGTCTTCGTCATAGCGCCCTTTTCCTCGGCCAAGGCCTGAGCTCCGACTTCTTCCAGCAACCGCATCATCGCGCTCGCATACCGCACCGACGCCGACAACACCATGGGCGCTGAGAACTCGAAACCCTCCTCGGAGGTCAAGCAGCATGTCTTCTCCTCGTATGGCCCCCGCTCCCCGCCCAATGGCCCCCGCAGCCCCGACAAAAGACGCCCCACGCTGACAAGTTTGCGCGCAGTGATCGCCCCGTCCGGTTCTCGACTGAGCTGGTAGACTCACTGCAGAAGAACACCTTTGTGAGTGTGGGCCAATCCGCGCGCGATGGCGCCCCAGACAGCGGCTAACGCACGCCCCCAGACGGATGCCACGCGGTCCAAGGCACAGGAGCTGCAGTACCAGGAGCGGCTGACGGCCGAGCTGGAGCGGCTGCAGGCGCAGGGAGCGCAGGAGTTCTCCAAACTGGGCGAGACCATGTCGAGCGAGGAGACGCAGGAGGCGCCCGAGCCCTCGTTCACGGACAAGCTCGCCGACGCGACATCGAGCTCGTCGACGCTCGCCGAGAAGCACAGGCAGCAGGACATGAGCCGGACGAGCGTCACCAAGGAGATTGAGCAGCTGCGCGCCAAGCTCGAGCAGCGCAAGAAGCTCGAGCAGGTCGACGCCGACCTCAACAAGGCAAAGGACGCCGTCGTGACGTGCCTGCGCACCCACGACCGCAGGCCCCTCGACTGCTGGCAGGAGATTGAGACTTTCAAGAAGGAGGTTGGGCGACTGGAGAAGCAGTTTGTTGAGAGGACAATCAGGTGAGGGATCAAGTGGGGATGAAAACGCGGGCCTTGGTCGATTGGAATGCCATGGCTGCCGGCGTCTTGTACAGATAGAGTGGGTTGGTAGAGTAGATACTCGCATCGGACACATGTGCTTGATACTCTCATTGCTGTCTGCTTTTGTAATGTCTGCTTTTCGTATTATCTGCTTCTATTACTGGTGGCATTTTAGTACTGTTGTGTCTGCTGTTTGTACTGCTGTCTGCTTTCCTTGCTGCCGTCTACCCTTCCTACAGCCGTCTGCTTCTTTTCCCATCATCTGCTTATTTTACTGCTACCTCCTTCACTTGCTATCCTAGCCGTCTATTGCTCTCTCTAACTCTTGCTGCCTTCTCTCACTCCATCTATCCTTATTCAAAATCCTGTACACCGCCTCTTCCATTGTCGTGCCCCTCTCACTATATCTTGGTCCCCTTCTACCCCTGTCCCCTCTTTCTTCTATTAACGACCTGCTTTACGCCCCAATTCTTGTTGCTATTCTCTTCACCCACTGCAGATTTCACCCGCCACAAACCGCGTTCACCGTGATACACATGTGCCTCCACGTGCTCACCTCAACATGCGCACCTCAACATGCGCATGTTGAGGTGCGCTCACGAAAGGTTTGCTTTCGCCGCGCTAGCCTTTAGAATCGAGAGGGGGTTGTCTTGCACGCTAGGTTAGATTCTACTCTACCTACTGCCTACCTTGATAGCCGTACTCTGCCCTGATCTGCACGGCGAAGAGGCAAGACGGTGCGATCCTCTACCTGCCAACGAAGCCGACATTGGAGATAAGTGCCACGATGTCCGGCAACAACCGTATGACGGCCATTGATATCGAGGCTTTGGACGAGGACCCCGAGTTTGATATCGATGTCCAAGAGTACAGTACGTTACGAGTCATCGCTGATCCAGGTTATTCAGAAGATCATCGAGGTCTTGCTCGTTCGAGATATCCAGATCTTCTTTGTGTGAGCGAACTTCAAACAGTGAAGTCCAACCCCCTCGCCGCCACCAATCCCAGCCCAGATCGAACTCGAACATGTAGCCTTGAATGGAGGCATCGGTCTGGTCGAGCCCGGCGATGTCGTGGAGCTCCACGCTCCGGATGTCAATGGTCAAGATCGCCCTAGGGGCGACTTTCTCTTGGCCGGGCAGATCAGAGAAGAACTCGAGACTGGAAGAATGTCATTTGCTGGGTACAGAATACGTCGCACCAAGCACATGGCGCCAATGTTCAACCGTAGGTCTTACAGGTACACCCACGCGAACAAGCAACTGACGAACATGTAGTCAAAATGAATGAATTGTTCCTGCTTTATCGCACCAAGAAGCAAGACAACAGGTCCCTCTATGAACAGGCGTTAGAAGAGGTTGCATCATCAGAGGTCTTTCTCAAGCGTAAATGTATCTTCACTCACCTTCGCGATGCTGCTTTGACGACAATCTATCGACGTACGGTGCCGTCAACATTAACCGACAACACTTCAAAGTCTTGCTGGCTTTTCAACAATGGTACGCTGATTTGTCGATACGTCTACATTGACGAACGCTACCATCACAGCTCCATGTCCTACAGAGTTGAGACCCGCGTAATTTACAAACGCGAGTGTCATGAATTTCAGAAATAAGAGAATGGGGTCGAGAAGTCGCCTCCAGGTGCACAGAATCCAGACGCCTCATCTTTACGAGGGACAACACACTCTGGGTCTGAGGTCCCTCGCCAGCAAACAATCTGTGATTTCTTCTGTGGCATTGGAGGTGTCTCAGAAGGCGCTCGTCAAGCCGACCTTAAGGTCCACCTCGGTCTAGAAATCGATGCAACGCATATGGAATCCTATGAGACTAACTTTCCAGAAGCTCAGTGTCTTCACATGGATGCACAGAATTTCACAGCATATGCATCACGAGATTGCGACAGCGGTGATCACTGCCACTTCTCGTGTCCGTTCAAGTACTGGAGCATATGCCACACTATAGAGGGCAAAGACGATGAAGCGAATCGAAACATCATCTATTCTGCAGCCCCGATACTCGAGAAACTCAAACCAAAAACGTTCACCAGTGAACAAACCCCAGGTTTCTTGACTATAAAGAAACACAGCCCGTAGTTTCGCATGTTCATCAATACCATCCTGGAGGCCGGCTACAATGTGCGCTTGCAGATTCAAGATCAAGCAGGGTTTGGAGTGCCTCAGCATCGCGCTCGCCTCATCTTCGTCGGTGCAAAGTAAGTTTAATGCATGGCCAAAAACTTGTGTTCTGGCCTTGGGCAGGATTGGTACTCCGATCCCTCTATTTCCGAAGCCTGAATATGGACCAGATGGAAGTGGTCTGACACGATTCCGTACTGTGCACGATGCGTTCGCCCCGCTTCGACAGCCAGATTATCGTTTGCGCAATGACAAATGGCATCAGCCAGACCTCGAAAAAAAGAAGAACGAGGCCTCGTATGACCCACGCATACGCCTTTCGGCAACTTCGACTACAAGCGGCTCCCTCCACTACTCTGGTGAGCGTGTGAACACAGTCCGTGAGCTTTCGCAGTTGCAAGCATTTCCACTAGACTACCACACTTTTGGAACCAAAACCAAAGCTCGAGAGGGAGTGAACAATGCCTGGTCCCCACTTGCCACCAAGCAATACATCCTATAATGTGCCGCGGCGACAGAGGCATATGAAAACGGGTTCATTGACAGCGAAGATCACATCGACGACCTCTACGAGACTCTCGATGGCAAGGGCATCATCATCCCACCATACGCCATCGGCTATCGGTACCCCCGCCAACTCAAGAAGAGTGCCGTACTACACACTCCCCTGATAGTCTTTGGTAGACATAAGGATCACGCCCGCATACCTCGGCAGAAGCAGAGGGCAAGCGCTCCCCAGAAGCCTGGGCTAACTCACCGAATGCGCTCTCTTTCTATCGGACTTTCTGGAAGAGAAGAAACCCCTTCCCATGAACTGGTATCGCCACACGAACATCTACAAGATGCTCTTCTAGTAGCTTGACTACTAGACACTGTCAGTCCCAGAAACCCAGAGCGCACTCTAGTCGCTAAGCGCCTCAATTTCCCACCCATGAGGACCTGAGGACTATATAATGCCTCTACTACCAATCTGCTTTGTTCTGTTCTTCAAACCTTAGTAACAAATTGCTATTCTAGCGCAGCATAGCACCTTGCTTGCAAGCTGTGCTCACAGCGTTAGGCATCCTAAGTAGACGTCCACGCTCTAAGGGCAAAAAGAACGCCCTACATAGGACGTATTATACGCCCTAGCAGCCTCTTGCATAGTAAAAAAAAAATACAAAATGCCTCTACTTCTTCTACATATCTACTACAACAAACTCTATACATTGCTACGTAAATCCTACAAGTCCCTAGCTTGCTCCCAGCCCTAATCTATATAAAAAAACGCCAGTGAAATGCTTTTGAAGCGCAACATCGTGCAGTTACAACAGAAGGGGGTATCGTATCAATCGTTAGTACCGACAAAATCCACATGGGGGGTCGCTCTCGTCACTTCACTTCACTTCACTTGGTTATGCCCAGCGCCCTCGCTGCCTGCTGCGCCACGGCCACGGCGCCGCCAGACGGCCACTCGAGCGCAATGCGCGGCGAGAGATCAAACACGGCA
>WODD01000037.1:222157-273120 GCA_019775935.1 Neoascochyta sp. HWLR27 | reverse complement strand
TCGTTGCAACGAGCTGAAGTGATTCCGATTGTTATGATTCCTGCTATGGAAGGAAGAGGGTCGGTGGTAAGGCAGTAGGTGGAGCTTGGGCCATGCGGCTTAGTAAGCGCGTAGTCCAGGCGGTGAATGTGCAGCCACCCGCTGCTCTATCTACGCCGATCTTCTCCCCTCCATAGCAGGCAATCAAGAATCATAATCACCTCAACTCGTTGCAACGAAAGTGATTCCGATACCTTAGCCGTATTAACAACATATCCTCGCCGTAGACACAGAACATAATCTTGAAATGGGTGTCCAGTTACCTATTCTGAAAACAAACGGCTCAACGAAATAGAATTATCCTCAGTTTCCTTCTACTTGCATCGGGACAAGTCACGCCCGCGACTCATCTCCAATCTCAACGTCAATCCTCCCCCATCCAGTCATCAGTCATCCAGTCAAGAGACTCCTCCCCCCTCCCCATCTTCCACCCTTCTCAACCCCAACCACCACCCACCTACCCACATCGTATCATCCCATCAACAGACTCACTCCCCTCTACCTACCCAGCACACGCCATCGCGGCGTCGCAGTCACACACGGTCGCACACAGTGCTGTCACACATACACAGGGCCCAGGGCACAGGGCACAGAACAGTCATCTACTTGATTTCATTGTAACTATTGTAGGTATTGCTTTGCTGGGTACTGCTCAAGCGTACGACCGGCTAGTAGCGGGATAGAAAGGATAGGCTGGTTTGGGCAGGCGTGTGGCGACGCCTGGCTGGCTGGCTGGCTACCTGGCGATGGCGATGGCGATGGCGATGGTGAAGGCGAAGCTGCTTACGTAGGTGCTTGGGTGGTTCCCTACTTAGCTGCCTGGCTAGCACCGTGGTTCGCGCCGTGGAGCCGTGGGCCTCGTATCCTTCTACGGGAGGAGCGTGTGCATGGGTGTGGTGAGTCTGACTGACTGACTGACTGACTGACTGCCGGACGGACGGAAGGGGGAGAGCTTGCTAGCTAGCTTGCTTGCATGCCCTGTGTGCTCTATGCGTCTATGCGTGCGGTTTGTGCTCTGTGAGGCTGGCTAGCACCGTCTGTGTCTATGTATCTGGTTTTTTTTTCTTCACTGCGCGTGTGCCGTTGAGGTGAGCAGGTGGTCGGGGTGGTCGCGTTTGCGACACGCCACTGCATGAACGCAGGGTGACACGGGAGGGCGGACGGCAATAGGACACATCTCAGCAGGTGGCACGCTGCTGACGGCGAGGGCTGGTGAGTGGGTTCGGGCATGGATGCGCCGAGGGATTGTTGGGCATGGTGTGGTATGGTGGGGGAGCATGCCAGCCGCCTCCGTCATACCCCGCCGTGTTGGCTTGTTTGCACGGCTCAGCGCCACAGCTGGTTGCAAACGCCACAGGGCGAGGGCGGTAGGCAGTTAGGCAGCAGTGAGTCATGACGCTGCGACGTGTGAGATGTTTGGACTGTGCTCTCACTCTGGTGTGCTCAGCTCAGCTCAGCTCAAACACGCCGGCACGGCTCACGGTATCAGCAGACTTCGCGATGGGCCAAGGCAGCCGCCATGATGCTGGCGGGGGCGTCGCAGGGCCATCTGCGGCGTGTTTGGGGCGAAGAGGTGCTTGTCTTGGTGGGCGGTGCTTTGTGCTTGGCTGTGTGGGAAGCCTGGCTAGGTACACCATGTGCTGTGTAGGTAGACGGGGAGGGGGAAACGTGACTCAGCCTGCCTACCTAGAGCTGAACAGGCCAAAGCCCAACACAGCCGCCGGAACCAGCAGTGCCAACACGCGGCGGCTGATTGGGCGCGACAAACTCTGCAGCCCAGCAGACACGGCGACACCACCACCACCATGACCAGGAGCCGAGGCTGCAAGCGTCGGTGAGGCAGGGCCACGCAGGGCGTTCGCTGGCGTCCGGGGCATCTGTGCTGGGCTCGCCTTCGGACTTGGGCCCGGGCCCAGAGCAGAGCCAGAGGCATGGCCACCGTCGGTGAAAGCCGGGTGCCGAGACTGCCGTCGAGCGTCGCTGTGCACGCACACAGCCGCGACCGCAAAAAGCACCGTAGTAGCGACGGCTCTCGGCCTCTGCCTCTGGGGGGCGCTGGACGAGACGAGGGCAAATTGCCCTGACGCGGCGGGCGGAGCGGGGCGAGAGCCAATGGGGCGCAGCGCAATGAGGGCAACGAGGGTGAGGGGTCTGCATGGGCCACCCACCTCAAACCACGACACGCTCAGCTGCGAGATGAAAAGGGGAGGCGGGCTATGATGCCATTCCGTGCGTGTGAGAGACGCGTCGAAAAGGAGTCTGCGTGTCGCAGCAGCAGCGGCAGTAGCAGATAGAGGCCCGACGCGCGAGGGCGTGGTAAGTAGATACGTGCAGCTGCTGTACAGGGCAATAATGATGGGGCTGGTGGGTCGACGGTCGACGGCCAACGGCTACAACACAGGCTCTCTCGCGCAGCAAAGCATCGCATCGCATAGCATACCTAGCATATGGAATACTAGATAGCATAGCACCAACAGCCCGATGGCAAAACCGCGGCCAGGTAGCAGTGCGACGTCGGCAGTTGGCGCCCTTTGCACCCATTCTTTGCGTCCATCATGGCCATGGCATGGCAAAAAACCCAGCCCGATGAGTCTTGAGGTGGCAACAACGGACCCGCGCACGGACCCCCGATGACTGGGACTGGGACTGCTGCGTGCCTATTAACCTCTCGACCGCCCCCAAGCCTGCCACCCCATCACCGCAGCACAATGGACTTCACCAAACCCACCAGCGAGCCCTCGGGCATCAACTAGGTTGACAACTGCCCCGTTGTCCATCACGCTGCACCCTCTCCACCTCCACACTGTCCACTGCCGCCTATCTCACACACCGCCCATACCCGATTCGTCCTGGCCGCCACGCTGCCGCCTACCGCCACGACTCATCCCAATCTCCAGCCTAGCTCTCCACGACCCTCCTCATAAACCCGCCATCTCTCCGTACCTGCGTCGCTGCACACCGCGGCCCGCGCCTCACGAGCGTCCTTTTCTACCAAACACCCTCTCCGCCACCCGCTCGACTCCCCTCCCGACTCTCCTCCCGACTCCACCTTCCCGACCGCTACTTCCACGTCACATACCCACCCACCCGCCCCTCGACCCTCTACCCATCTCTGTACCCTCGACCAATAATAATACTCGACCAAAAACAACACCAACACCAACAACTCCAAACACACCCTCTCCACTCCACAACCACTCGCGCACTCCCCTCCTCCCGGTGAAACCACCCCACGGTCCTCACCACCCCGCACATCTTCCTACATTACCCTGCAGGAACATAATGTGCATCTCGGCCTACAGTACTACTCCAGTCACTCGTCGCTCAGATCCTGCCATCTCCGGAACCAAGCCTTTCTCCTTCGAAAGGCTCAACTGCTAGATCCCCGCCTCCCTTCGAACCACTCAGCTTTTGCGATAGCCTGCGCTGTCTAGGAGCTGTTCCATCGGAGTCTCTCGCGGACGGTCTTACACGGGTCCTGTTTCGGTAATTCTGCAGCTGACAGTGACTGGAGTCTCTGGTCACGCATTTGTCCTCTCGACCGCCAGCACCCGCTCCACGTCGAATCTCATCTGCGCAATTGTCAAGCGCCCCTCAGCCTCCCTCCCCACCATCTCACCCGCCGTTTGCCCTCCAGCAAACGACTCGTTGAAATCGTACTACGGAAGCCACAGGGTCACATCCCACGGTTTGTCTACCGGCTCATTCCTCGGTCACACCACGACCACCCCACTGCTCTGCGTCACCTCTCCAGGTCTACCTAACGGTCAGCACTTCGAGACGTAGTCACACGGCACAACACTCTCTCCACTCATTTCCTCTGTCATTCGTCATCTCCTTATAGCGACGTCTCGTCCTCTCTCTCTCCATCTCTTTATCATGACTCTCGATATCTTCCCCCGTCATTTCGGCATTTCGCCAAGCGCTCACCCATACGCCGCCCCCCTCTCTTCATCCGCCTCTTCCTCCACCTCTTCTGTCTTCTCCGATGCCGCATCACAGGCGTCTAGCACAAGCTCAACATCATGCCCTTCCACTTGGGAGTCGGATGAGTGGAGCTCCAGCACCGGCCATGTCGCGTCAGCAGTCACCATCGACCCTGTCCGCTTGGCTGCTTTCCAGCCAGTGAGCCGGTCCGGCACCTTCCCTCAGTACCAGTCTTCGGCTTGCCGCGAGACTGTCCAGGAGAGGCTGCCGTCCCTGCGCGCTGAGCTCATGGCCCCGGTGGAGCAACGCCAGCACCCCCGTCGATCATCCACCGCCATCAACCAGAGAGCCCCTCCGCAGCTCGTACGGCAAAGCGAACGAAAGGTCAACTTTGTCGATTGCCTCGTCGGTCAGTACACGCACAACTTAAGGATCCTTCCTCCGCTGACTTATCCCCGAAGATTCTGCTACGCAAATGGTCGAGGTCATCTGGCAACTCGCTGAGCCCAAGAGCCGCTGCGAGACTGGCTCGGGTCGTGGAGTTCTTCCCCTGCGCACCTTCATCCAGGAGACTCTCCGCCGATCCCGCACCAGCTACTCCACTCTGCAGGTTGCCTTGTACTACTTGATCCTCATCAAGGCGCACCTGCCCAAGCAGGACTTCACCATGTCCCAGCCCGAAGACGCGTCTTTCCGTGCTCTTCAGTGCGGCCGTCGCATGTTCCTTGCGGCGCTGATCCTTGCCTCCAAGTATCTGCAGGACCGCAACTACTCGGCTCGGGCATGGAGCAAGATCTCTGGCCTGAAGGTGTGCGAGATCAACACCAACGAGATGGCTTTCTTGAAGGCCGTCAACTGGAAGCTCCACATCACTGACCCAGTCTGGGAGAAGTGGCAGGAGGTTGTTCTGCGCCACACACCTACCAACCCGCCGTCATCGCCCGGAGCCAGTCTTCCCAACACCTGGAAAGACATCATTCCGGCCTTGACTCCCGAGTTGGAGGTTATCAACGTGGCTCCCAAGGCACCCACGACCCCCTTCCGCCCTGAGCTGAGGCCACAGTATCCTCGCTCTGCGCCTTCGGAGGGTTATGGTTCCAAGGAAAGCACCCCCACTCCCTCACGCTACCAGGTGCCCCGCTTCTTGGAGCCTAAGCCTGATCTGCCTGCACCCACGCCTGCCTTGGCTCGCATGGTTACACTGCCGACGCCGTCGCTGACGCCGCAGCCATTTACCAACAGCACTCCTGCAGCGAGTGCCATGGCTTTTGGCTCGCGCCGCCCGTCGATGTGCTCGGCAATGCAGCAGGCCCAGTGCTCATCCTTGGCCCGGACCTGTGTTGACCAGTTCAACCCCAGCATCAAGAACGGACTGGACGCGTACCACTTCCCCAGTCGTCGCCCATCTCTTGCTCACTCGACTTCCTCTCTGTCATCTTCCCCAGAGTCGATGATCACCGACAACTCGCGTTCGTCGCGTGCTTCGTCCATTTCGTCAGTCTCGTCTGTCGGCTTGGCGCCTAACCAGAGTCAGGCCAAGTTGGCCCGACTGGCGACCTGCCGCAGCGCAAGACTGCCGTATCCCGCTCTGTCCAAGTGCAAGGAGCAGCCCGAGTACGCTTCGAGCGAGCCCACTTCCTCGCCCGAGGTTGAAAGCTACCACATTGACGATGCTGATGCTACACCTGTCCGGTTCGACAGCCCCGTGTCGATACCCACTCCTGCTAGCCGCAAGCGTGGCCGGTCGTCTGTTGACCTCCACAACAACGTCCGTCACCTGCTCCACAATCCTCGCCCAGGCCTTTCCCTCCATGGCCTCCCCACTGTGCTGCCTGACCGCTCTCTCGCGCATCCGTCCTTTTCTACTTTTGAGAACGAGCTCAAGGGGCTGCAGTCCCCGAAGATCACGGCTCCCGACTGTTCGCGCCTGCCGGTCCAAAAGGACTTTGGCAAGAAGAGGACGTGCTGTGCGACGGAAGCAGCGCATGCGTTTCACCGCCAAATCCCTGGCATGTGGAATAATGTGTTGTGAGGCGAAGCCACGCCAAACATGAAGAGCCCCAAAGAGGGACATGAAGAATAGCGGAAGGGCCCGTAATGGCCTCGCATTCACCAACCACGTTACTACTACTACCACCACCACGTCGTCATTACCCTCATCCTCTTAGCTAACGACTTAATCGGAATCTCACAGGCGCATGTGTATACCCTTTGGATGAGATGAGCAGAAGTAGTAAACTGCTGCGGACCGACGGACGGTGTAGCAGTTTACTTGAGCGATTACCAGCTGGCGTTCCTGACACTTGTTTGTTTCCGGCGTTTTGTTGATCGTGCTCGACAGAGCCTTGTTTTGTTTGTTTTTCCCCCCTCCGTATGGGATGGCAGGGGCTTGTACAGAGCGGCGAAGGGGTTCAAGCATGGCACGGCCGGATACGGAAAGCCGCCCGTGCGTGGAGTTTTATGTGGCTTTGTACGTTTTAGTGCTGAATGGTGCGCAAGGCAAGGCAAGGCGGATGGCATGGGGCCGAGTCGAGTTAGTATTTAGTGCAGATAGCGAGAAGGGGGCTCAGATAATGATACACCCAGTCTACTTTAGCGGTTGCTGTTTTGCAGTGTGGTGTCTTTGTTGTGTCTTGAGATGAGAGTGAGCTTGTTCTGTCTTGAGATGATGGTGAAGTCAAGGAGATTTTTTCTCTCTAATCATTTGAATTTGAATTTGAATTTGAATGTGAATTTAAATGGCTTTTGTCTTTGTTTGCAGCGCTTGCTATGATACACATTGAACAGACTCGTTGGCATGCGACATTTTTTCCTTTGCATGTGTGTGTGTTTTATACATGTCATTCGTCTCCCCTTGTCCCTGTATCCTATCCTACCCCCGCTCTACTCCCCTAGCGACACATACACATACACACACACACATACATATACACACACACACACACACTCTCTCTCTCTCTTCCCCCCCTCGGTGCTCAAACCCTGCTCAGCCAAAGCATGAAGCCAAACTGGACAAGATAGCTATAGACGAACAAGAACTGCGTGCGGCGATTCTTCTGGGCCTTGGCAACCGTGTAACCCGCAGCAGCATTCCCGCCGCCCATGCCGCCCTGCGTCTGATCGGGCAGCAGGACGTAGCGCAGGCTGCGGAGCAGGAAGAAGGCGTTTGCGGCGAAGCAGTACAGGAAGATGAGCCAGGGCAGCCAGGTGCCGCCGATGGCGAGCCACGCCGTGACGTGGCTGAGCAGCAGGGCGACGATAACGTGGACGAACTTGTAGCCCGAGTAGGCGACGAGGTCGAGGAGCTGCGACGAGGACGAGATGGCGAGGAGGAAGGTGCCGGTTTTTATGACGGCGATTTCGGCGACCATTACCGCGATGGCGACGCTGGCTGTGTAGCCGAGGAGCTCGGGGTGGAAGGCGCCGCGGAGGCCGGCGAGCAGCGTCGAGAGGAGGATGTAGGTTACCAGCGCCATGGTCGGGATGTACATGTCTGGGCTGTTGGGGTCCTCGCGCGGCGGCAGGTAGAGCTGGGCTGTTGGGGCCGAAGGGTCGACGGGGTGGCGCTGCTGGCGCGACCACGGCTTGTGCCACCAGGGGAAGAGGATGATGCGCAACTTAGACAGCACGTACGAGTTGGAGACATTGAAGTAGTGCTTGAGGGCGCCGACGGAGACGTAGCGGCCGAGCTGGGCGGGGGGTGTTAGTGTCGAGTAAAGACAGAGAGAGAGAGGTAGAGAGAGGCTCCACGCACATTGGCCTCCATGTACTGCTGTCCGGCGTCCATGGCGCTCTTGCCCATCTGGAAGCCCAGCTGGGCCGTGGGGTCGTTGATGAAGCCGCCAAACGCAGGGTGCTGACCGAACCCGCCCTGCTGCTGCTGCTGCTGCTGTTGCTGCTGGCCCATGTTGCCGCTGGGGGCGCCATAGCCGTAGCCGCTCGAGGGCTGCGACGGCGGCTGGGGCGGCGGCGGCGAGCGCAGCTGGGGGACCGTCGAGACGTGCTGGGGGATGGGGTGGTGGACTGGGAGCGTCAGTGGGCGGGCTGCGGGCGACGTGGAGGTGGAGACGGAGACGGGGACGGAGACGACGTACGCGGGGGCGAGTGCGCGGGCGGCGGGTTGGCGTAGCTGGGGCGCTGCATGATGGCGGCCGAGGGCGTGTCGGAGCGGAATGAGGGTGTCGTGGTGTTGGGCGAGTGGACGTGGACGTGGACATGGACATGGACATAGGTAAAGTGGATGCCTCGCCTTGACGTACTCCCGCCGCCGCCGCCATCTGGCAACATCCGCCCCAGGCCAGCAGCTCGCCCTGCTCCCCTCCTCCGCCTTCTCCCACTCCGCCTCTCCCCCTTCCCCTCCCCTCCCCGCCCCCATACAATGCTCGACGCCTTCGAGATTGTCACCACCTCGGGCGTCGTCCTGTGGTCGCGCTCGTACGCCCCCGTCGGCGCAAACATCATCAACGCCCTCATCCGCGACGTCTTCATCGAGGAGCGCACCCTGCCCACCCCCGACGCCGCCGGCTCCCGCCCCACGTACCGCAAGGAGGGCTACACGCTCAAATGGACCGCCGCAAAGGACCTCGGCCTCGTCTTCGTCGCCGTCTACCAGAGCCTCGTCCATCTGACCTGGGTCGACAAGCTGCTCGACAATGTCCGCGCCCTCTTCGTCGGCCTGTACGGCGACCAGCTCAAGGCCCAGCGCTCCACCCTCATCAACTGCGACAAGTTTGGCGCCTACTTTGACCGCCAGCTGCAGGACCTCGACGGCCAGGCCGACGACGCCCCCCAGCGCGCCCACCCCGCTTTCGCTTCCGCCGACGCAGACAGCGCCGACAACGACTCGGCCGACGACGCGCCCCCGCAGCCTGCCGCCCTGCAGACCCCGCGCCGCCCCCTCTACGACAACAGCGCAGACTCGACGCCTCTCGCTACCCCAGACACATCGCGCCCTGGCACCCCCGCCAGTCACATTCTTACCGCCAAGACGCGCCCCGCCGGCAGTAAGCTGTCGCGGCGCGATCGCAAGAAGGCGACGGGCAGCCCGGCGCCAGCATCGTCGGGCGATGAGGCGTCTGCGAAGCGCAAGGGCAAGGGCGCCGTCAAGAAGAACCGCATTTGGGGCGAGCTCGGCGCAGAGGAGGAAGACTCGTCGGTCGTGCTCGACTACTCGCAGACGGACCTGGGCGACGCGGCGGCGCCCGAGCAGCTCGACGAGATCCACCGCGACACGTGGGGGCGCACGACTGGCAAGGGCGAGTTTGTGCTCAAGGATCTCGACGAGGAAATGGACGCCATCATCACGGCCGAAAACGCCAAAAAAGACAAGGCGGCGGTAGCGTCGTCGTCGGGCGGCATCGTCGGCTCGAGTCTCGGCGCCATTGGGGGCCTCTTCCGCAACGTCGTCGGCGGCAAAACGCTCACCAAGGAGGACCTGGCCAAGCCGCTCAAGGGCATGGAAGAGCACCTGCTGCGCAAGAACGTCGCGCGCGAGGCCGCCGTGCGGCTGTGCGACAGCGTCGAGCGCGATCTCGTCGGCATGAAGACACCCAACTTTACCAGTACGTGTCCCGCCCTCTCTCCCCCAGCCAACCCAACCCAACCTAACCTAACCTCCCCCAGCAATCGAATCCACCCTGCGCACCTCGATGGAAAAAGCGCTCACCAAGATCCTCACGCCGACCTCGTCCCTCGACCTCCTCCGCGAAATAGCCCACAAGAACAGCACCTCTGCGCGGCCCTACGTCCTCTCCATCGTCGGCGTAAATGGCGTCGGCAAATCGACAAACCTCAGCAAAATCGCCTTCTTCCTC
This sequence comes from Neoascochyta sp. HWLR27, assembly GCA_019775935.1. Classification (NCBI taxonomy): domain Eukaryota; kingdom Fungi; phylum Ascomycota; class Dothideomycetes; order Pleosporales; family Didymellaceae; genus Neoascochyta; species Neoascochyta sp. HWLR27. Next base: position 263,341 of record WODD01000037.1, on the reverse strand, counting down.
CTCCAAAACAACCACCGCGTCCTCATCGCGGCCGCTGACACATTCCGCTCAGGCGCCGTCGAGCAACTCCGCGTGCACGTCCGCAACCTGCAAGAACTCACCGCGCGCTCGGGCACCGGCCAAGTCGACCTCTTTGAAAAAGGCTACGGCAAAGACGCCGCCAACATCGCCGCCGACGCCGTCGCGCACGCCCAGAAAACAGCCTTCAACGTCGTCCTCATCGACACGGCAGGCCGCCGCCACAACGACACGCGCCTCATGTCGTCGCTTGCCAAATTCGGTACACTCGCGGCCCCCGATAAGATCCTCATGGTCGGCGAAGCCCTCGTCGGCACAGACAGCGTCGCGCAGGCGCGCAACTTCAACGGGAGCTTTGGGCCGGGGAGAGGTCTTGATGGCTTCGTTATTTCAAAATGCGATACGGTTGGTGATATGGTTGGTACGCTTGTCAGTATGGTTCATGCGACGGGTATCCCTGTTGTTTTCCTCGGGACCGGCCAGCATTACAGTGACCTGCGGGGGCTGAATGTTGGGGCTGTCACGCGCTTATTGATGAGTTAGGGGGTGCGTGGGTGGTGTGAAACGGAGAAAAGGAAATGAAAAGGAAAAGGAAATGGGGGTGAGAAGGGGAGAACAGTCACTACGACGCGCTGCACTACGTATTATAATGTTTGGTCTTGGATTGGATTGGATTCATTCGTCTATATTTTGCGGGGGGCGCAAGTGTCAATATACCCATCTGTGTCAAGTCATGTAATCGTGCAGGTAGTCCCTGACGAGCCGCTCCCTCGTGTGATTAGCTCGCCCGCGCGAGAAAAAACACCTGTTGATCAAAATGAAGAAGACAGAAAACCGCAGAAGGAAGAAAGAAGAACGCAGAAGAGAAGAAGCCCACCTTTTCAAACTCCTTCACCGAAACGCCACTCCAGAACCCACTCTCCTCAGCGACCCACCCACCTACGCCCCAACCTCGACAACATTCGCAGCCTCGGCACCCCGCTGGTAGTCGAGCACAAAGTCGCCAAACTGCTCAATCTGATCCTGCGCCTTGGGCGCGCCGATGAGCACGATGCCGCGGGGCACCAGCACGTCGGCGACCTGGAAGCACCCAAACGTGACAACCTTCTTGATGGCCGGACACGAGCGGAAGATGCCTGCTACCACGGTGGTGTCGACGACGGGGCAGAAGGACAGGTTGATTTCGCGCAGCGCCGGGTACTGCTTTGTGCCGTCGAAGGCGGCCGTGAAGGCGGCGTGCGAGATGTGGCGGCACGAGGATATGTCGAGGAATTCGAGGCGCGAGCCAGAGTGTGATAGCAAGGCTGCGAAGCCGGCTGAGGCGAGGCCGATGGCGTCTTCTGGGCCGTCCGGGTTGCTGTTGTCGAGGTCGCGCGTGCTGTTTACGTCGATGTAGCGGAGGGGCGGGTTGGGCCAGGCTGTGAAGAGGGAGACGTAGCCTGCGTCGGTGCATTCGTTGTTTTCGCTAAAGCGGAATTTGCTGAGGTGGCGACAGGTGTCGTGGATCGTGGACAGGACGTCGTCAGCAGAGGTGCTGCTCGTGTCGAGGAAGTGCTCCAAGCAGAGTGTGCGCAGTTTGGAACCGACCGATTCGAGCATGTTGACGAGCCTCTCTTGCGGGATGGGCTCATAGCAGCGCAGTGTCAGGTGCTCCAGGTGCTCGAGGCGCGCGATGGCGTCGATGCTATCTACGCCGAGTCGCTTGCAACGTTCCAGCTTGAGGCGCTCAAGGTTAGGGCAGAATGTTGTCAAGGCTTCGACTGCTTGGTCGTCAAATGCGGCATCGAGCCACTCCAGCTTCAGCGACTTGAGATCTTTCCCGCGCGCAATGAAGAGCTCAATCCATTTGTCGTTTGCTACCAGATTGGCGCCCAGGAGCTGGATCTCAGCCAGTGACTTTCCCTTTTCGATCAGATAATCCACGTTGCTATCCTTGAACTGACAGCAATTGCGGAGAGCAAGCTTCTTGATAGTCGGGCAAATGGCAAAAATCTGGTCGTAGTCTTCTGTCTCGAGCGCTGCGATGCATTAGCTTGGCATCGTGTTAACAGAGCACAAAACTTACAAGCAGCCTCGTGGATAGCCACCTTGTCCATACCCGGCTGGAGGAAAAGCTTCATCGTGGTAGGGTTCATTGCTCTCGATTTCGAGAAGATCTCGCTGATCCTGTTCATGATGTTCTCTGGCATTTCGCCCAACTCATCGATGTCCTCAGAGTGCTTCGCCAGCTTTTCGATACAGAGTTGTTGCAGTGACTTTGGCCCACCCGCAATCATGCCGTCGAGACGGTTGCTCTCAATCTTTCTCCGCCCCTTGCGTACGACCGGCTTCTTCGCCTTCTCGCTCGCCTTGTTCTCCTTTGTCAGCTCTTTCCCACATGGCGTGCACAGCAGGCCACCCTCAGGACCAGCCTTGCTGTATGGAGTGACTGTGAACCGCTTGTTACAAAGCTCACAGTTCTCGAGCTGCCCAGGCAGTGGCCTCGATTTGTACGTGTCCATCAAATCCTCGAAATCGGAGTCGTCGTCGGAGCCCTTCTTCTTTTTTTTCTTGGATACCGCCTTCTTCGCTTCTTTCCCCTTCTTTATCTTTGCAATGGCTTCTTCCTGGTTGCGCTTACGCTTGCGAGAGCGCTCTGCCGCCATAGCTGTGGACTCCGCCTGAACTTCTTCTTCATCCTCGCCAGCATTGGAGGGTCCTTCACCGTTGTCGGGGGTTGCAGCACCTGACCGTGCAACGTCCTGCTCAGCTCGCTGCACACGGTCTCGAAAGGAATCGCGGATTTCCTGGGCTGAGATGTTGTTTGCCTGAAACAGGGTTAGCGACCAACACTTCTCAATTATAGTAAGTTTTGGAAAGCGATAAAGGCTGCTGGAGTCGACCGGTATAGTTTAGGTTCCGATTGAAAGTTGTCTAATATTACAGAACACCGCGAGATAGAAACTTACAGCCAAAAAGTCTGTCAGCGCAGAGTGAGGTCCGCGAATTCCAGCGCCTCTGGGTCGTCGTCCTGCCCTTTCGCCACTCATTAGCATTCAGTTGCCACTTGGTTTCAATGGCGCTGCTCACATTGTGTCAGAAGAGTATCTTTCCCTTGTTGCAAATGCGGCGTCAAGCAGCGAAAATTTAGCGCATGCAGGAGTGGTTGAGGGTGACAAAGTGAGACCGGCGGCTGATGAAGGTCGGCCGGGTGTCGCGTCTCACCGGGGTTGCCGCCTTCGCGCTATCACGTGCGTGGCAAACTAATTAATTAGGCGCAAGTGCTTTTTCCCTCACGGCAGCTGGAGCTTGTAACAACATTGGTTAGGTGTACCGGTGAACTCTTTGTTATAGTTAGGTATAATTCACTAGTAGTAATTTGCGGGTTTACCAGCCTCGAATTCGCTTTGCACGGCGACTCTCAGTTCACCGGAACCCCTGGATGGAAAGGAACGCTTCCGAGAAGCACCTCAATTGACTAATATGATGGGAATACATCGAGGGTCTATGCAATGCAAAGATATTTACGGAAGGAGGCAGCCATTATCAATCAGAAGCTGAGTCCTGAAGATTGCATGGATCTAGAAACACCTCCCCTGCTTAGGTCACTCCCCAATGCCCAGCCCTCCCTTTAAGTCGTTGCCTAGATCACAGCGTCGTCGTCGTCATCATCGCTATCGTAGTCGTCCGACTCTGAATCCGAATCGTCGAATGGAGTGGAAATTTCCTCCTCGGGCTTCTGCACACGTATGAGTACAGTGTCAAACAACAAACACAGATCCACAGGAGAACTTACGTGTTTTGGGATCTTTGCAAACCCGCTCTTGTTTGACTCGCTGACAGCGGTGGAGCTGAACGACACACCTGCCACTGTACGAGATGCAGTCGATGCGGCCACGCTAGATGTGGCGTTCGAAGTTGTTTGATACGACTTGGGCCCCTTCTCCTTCCAAGGGTTGCTGGCGTCGTCTATCAGGGGCTCGAATTCAGCCTCGATCAAGGGCTCATGCAACTGGGTCAAGCTGATTCCGCCTTCTTTACTGTCATCGGTGGCGGTGGCATACTGGTCGTACTCATCCTGCCTCGGTCAGTGGTAACACATATTTTGGAGAATGTCCCACCCACAATAGAGCCTTTCGGTAAAGCTTTTGGAGCAAAGTAGTCTGGGTAGTTGCCTTGAGAGTGAAGTCCGGTCAGGAACGCCCTGCTCGGGTCTTCATAGTCCTCCTCATTGACAGGCTCTTGCTTCACTTGTAGCTCGATACAACTGTAGCAGGTCTACATCGATGTTAGCCAACGCCTAAACTGCGAAGATGATGAGCATACAGCATTGTCTGGTACCTTGCGCTGGGTCTTAGAGAAGTCTTTATCCCCCTTAGTCTTGTGGCACATGACACACTCGAGCTCGAATACGCGGCCGCCTGTGCACTTGTTGCACTTGGGATTCCGAACAATACTACCGCTGTTCTTGATCTGTAAGCGGGCTTCGTCAAGCTGCTTCTTTGAGAAGCTGGCTTGGTTGTAGCTCTTGTTGCAGTAGTGGCACTTTAGCTTTGGTGGCAGGTTGACGTTTCTCAGTCTAGAATGCGTCAGTACATCACCTTTCGTATTAGTCGCACTTGACTGACTGCGCAAGATCTTGTGAGGTTTGGCCATAGCCGTAGCCGTAGCCGTAGCCATAGCCGTAACTGGCTTTTCGCGGCGGCATCTTTGAGGTGGGCTGATGAACGAAGAGCAGTTTGCGCGCAGTGAGGTCGGTGGGGATGTTGATGGGGAGTCTCTGTAGGACTCTGCTTTTGTGAGAAGGTGGGGTTGAAGTAGCAAGGTGGCAACGGCAATGAGAGAGCAGGAATTGGACAAGTGAGTGAAACTCACGGGTGCCTACAGTCAGGTAGGTACCGGCTGCAGAGGCTTATAGTGATACAAGAGGCTGTGGGAGCAAGCGGCGAGGTTGAGCAGAGTCGAAGGTATGGTTAGAAGACGGGTTGGAGATGAGGCACCCGAGCTGCGGTCGAGCAGGGAAAGAATATAAGGTAGTCTTCCTAAACAGGGATCTAGTGCTCAAACGCTCGTACAAACTCGAGATTGCAGGCAGTCGTGCAAACATAAGCCGTTTGCACGTCTCCGTGCTCGCAGGTTGTTTGTCGAGTTGCTCTCGAGATTGAGATTGCTATGGCCTCGTGCATGTGATCAGCAGGCCAGTGGCTGTACGTTCACTACCAGAGACAGGAGAGCATCCCTCATGTAGGGTGATCTGTCTACGATTGGCAGAGCGGTAGCAGACATGGCATCTGAATTTAGGACAGTATCTCAGAGCTCTCGTGCGATACAGTGGCTGCCCGTTTCCCACCACTCGTCATCATATCACACCCATTAGGATGTATTCCGTAGGCTGATGTAAATGATCTTGAGCTTTTGATTCAATTGATCCTTTCCGACGATAGCATGGATAGAGTACTGGAGTCGTCGCAGTGGATGACAGCTAGCGCTAGTCCGTTCTCTGGCGGCGTTCCGTGTACGGTCGACGGCCGACTGCCATTGGCTGGACGACTGGGGCTCATAATCGATAAGCGACCAAAATTAACGATTTTGTCCCGCACTTGTCCACGGCGAGCGCAACCATTCTGACGCACTGCACTCAAAGTGGCGTCGTCAATTCCCTTCAGATTCAAAGCGGGCGGCAGCGGAACCAGCAACATGAGTGCCCCTGGCCACCACCACCGTAGCACCACCAAGCAGAGCAAAAAGGGCTTCAAGTCGCGCCATGCGACCAAGAGTTCCCTCAAGGAGCAGAGCAAGGGTACCGCTCGCCCACCTCTTCGCACCTGCAAATCTCTGACATATATGTAGGCAAGGTAGAGGCCCTGGGCCATGAGCGCGGAAGTCGCAAGACTCCTCACCAGCAGGTCATGTCCAAATTCGACCGCCGCAACCGCGCCAAGCAGATGCGCCTGAACAAAGACAGCGAGCACGCCAAAGCTACCAATGTCTTCGCCGGCAGGGACAGCGCCCCGCGCATTGTCGCCGTCATTCCCCTCTGCTCCGACGTTTCCTCCGCCGCCGCTGTACGAAGCCTTAACCTGGGACTGGACATTGAGGAAGAGGTGCCCGAGGCGGGATGGACGCGCACCACCGTCGACAGGTTCAAGCAGAAGGTGCAATACCTGGTGGTTAAGCGCGACCTGCTGGCAACCCTCGACGCCTGCCGAGTCGCCGACTTTGTCGTCTTCATCCTGTCTGCCGAGGAAGAGGTGGATGAGGAGGGCGAGCTGATCCTGAAGTCTATCGAGAGCCAGGGACTGACCAACCACTTCACCGTCGTCCAGGCGCTGGACAAGGTCGAGCCTGCGAAGAGGCGCCCCCAAGTTGTGGGCTCGCTCAAGTCCTACATCTCTCACTGGCTTCCCACCACTGAGCGCGTCTACTCGCTCGACAACCGACAGGAAGCGTCCAACCTTGTCCGCTCTATCTGTACCATAACCACAAAGGGCGTACGCTGGAGGGATCAGCGAAGCTACATGTTCATTGAGGACATTGCCTGGCCAGGCGGCAAAGCCGCCGTGAACGAGGACGGTACTGGCGAGGTTATCTTGACCGGAGTCGTTCGTGGTCTGGGGTTGAAGGCCGACAGGCTGGTCCAGGTGGGCGACTGGGGCGACTTCCAGATCGACCAGATTGTTGCCGCTCCGCTCGAGGCCAGAAAGAAGGGCAAGGATGACGGTATGATGGTTGACGAGGAGGACAATGCCGTTCTGGAGCGCCCGACCGAAGACCAGGACGACCTGGCCGACCTTGCGCCTGAGGAGACGATCATGGACGATGTGACCAACTATGCTCCCTCAATGGCTCCTACCGAGCGCAAGGGAGTGCTTCTCGACGACCACCACTACTTCTCTGACGAGGATGACGAGGCCGATCGCCCCAAGCCAAAGCGCATGCCGAGAGGTACTAGCAAGTACCAGGCCGCATGGTACCTCGAGGACTTTTCCGACTCAGACTCAGACTTGGAGGACTTTGACATGGAGGACGACGATGATGATGAGGAAGTAGCGGCTCACCCTGCCGACGGTATTGAGGGGATGGATGTCGATGGCAAGGCGATGACCGAGGGTGGCCCTTCAGAGTACCCCCAGTCCGAGATGTTCCTGGATCCGTCACCGGAAGACGAGGCTGAGCAGATTGAGGCCTACCGAAAATCGAGGAAGACCGAGGCGGAGCAGGACCTTGAATTCCCCGATGAGATCGAACTCCACCCCAACATGGATGCGCGAGAGCGTCTCATCAAGTACCGTGGATTGAAGAGCTTGAAGCAGAGTGTGTGGGAGACTGAGGAGGATAAGCCCTACGAGCCGGAGGAGTGGCAGCGCCTGCTCGAAATCTCAGACTACAAGAGGACAGCGACGAAGTTCATGCGAGAGGCATGGGCAGGTGGTGTCAAGCCCGGCACCAGGGTCAATGTCCACATTCGTGGCGTGCCGCTGCAGCTCCAACAGACACAATCACGACCGATTGCCATGTTCTCCCTGCTCAGGCACGAGCACAAGCGAACTGCTTGCAACTACAGCATTCGCGTGAGCTCTGAATACGACAACGCCCTCAAGTCGAAGACGGAGCTGATTGTGCAGTGCGGTCCGCGCAGGCTGGTGATCAACCCTGTAAGTTCAAAATCTGCCACTGACACATCTCACACTAACCACCATTCAGCTCTGGTCGCAAGCCGGCAACACGCCCAACAACGTGCACAAATTCGACCGCTACCTGTACCCGGGGCAAGCAGCAATCGCATCTTTCATCGGCCCACTCACGTGGGGCAACGTCCCCCTCCTCTACTTCCAACGCACAACGCCCGCAGCAAACGACGCAGACACGATGGAGTCGACGACACCCGCGCCCTCGACACTTCAGCTGGTAGGCACGGGAACCTCGCTGCCGCCGTCGATGAACCGCATCATCGCCAAGCGCGTCATCCTCACCGGCCACCCATACAAGATCAACAAGCGCGTCGTCACGGTGCGCTACATGTTCTTCAACGACAACGACGTCAAGTGGTTCAAGAGCCTGCCGCTGTGGACCCGCCGCGGCAGGAGCGGTTTCATCAAGGAGAGCCTGGGTACCCACGGCTACTTCAAGGCTACCTTCGACGGCAAGATCAACCCCATGGACGCCGTCGCTGTCAGCCTGTACAAGCGCGTGTGGCCACGCAGCGCGCGCGTGTGGAGGCCTGAGATCGAGGCCTGAGGCGTGTGCACGAGGAATGATTTGATGAGGGATACCTAGGTAGATAAAATAACAGGCGTTCGTTTTTTTCCCTTTTGCTGCTGAAGAATGCTGGCAATTGACTTTTGCGCGATGTGATGCGGTTGTGAACATGGTGTACTGCTTTTCAGGACTCGGATTCCATTGACCTGCGCTCAAGACTACTCCGTCGATGCGAGGGTATACTATGAAGAAGCTATATATATACCCACAAACACCCCCAAAAAACGCCCAAGAAATGCATGCAACTCGTGCTTTTCCGTCCTCGAAACGCCCAACCGTCCCTCTGACCAGCCAGCCAGCCAGCCACACACAGCAACAACCACAACAACAAAGAACACGCCTACGAACTCTTCTTGGCAAACCGCTCGAGCGCCGGCCCGTACTCCTTCTTGAGCTTCTGCTGCTTCTCGATGTTGCGCTTCTTCTGGCGCTCCATGACGTCGCGGGCGCGCTCCTTCTCCTCGTCGATGATGTTCTTGTTGCCGCTCTTGCGCAGGTAGCGGCGCAGGGCGCTGTTGCGGCCGCGGCCGCGCTTCTTGAGCTTTGCGATCTTGTCTTCCTCCTTGTGGTCGAGGTCGCGCTCCTTGCGGCGCTGCTCGTCCGACGTCAGGTCCAGGTTGCCGACAAAGTTCGGGTCGATGGCAATCATCTCGGGCTGCAGCTTCTCCAGAAGCGCGTGCACCTCCGTCTCGCGGCGCTGGCGAGATGTCTCGAATGGGTTCGTGCCTTGCTCCAGTGTGTCGGGGTTGGGCTCTCCTGCGCCAGGAACCAGAATCGACGTGAAGCCCTTTTCGTGGCCGACGCCGAGGACGTCTTCGAATGGACAGAAGCGCACACGGCCGACGCTCAGACCGTCGCCGCCCCATCCCATGTATGGTGTTGGCAGGACGAGATCGGGATTGTGTGTGAAGATCTCCGGCTTGTAGATGTTGACTTGGGTTCCGTGGCCGACGGCTGTCAGGTTACGGTCGGAGATGGAGAGAGAGGTACCGGGAACGCGCAGGTGGTGCGTGTGGATCTCCTTGAACATGCGGATATCCCAGACTGACATGCGGCGGTCCTGCGATGTGCTGACCATGTATGTGCCCGACTTGTCGACTGCCAGACTGCGGACGGGGCCGTGGTGTGGGAGCAGCTTGACAAGGGGTGTTGCGCTGTTGGGCGACCATAATGTCACCAGTCCCTTCTGGTGTCCCACGTGCAGGATGGCGTTGTGTGGGTTCTGCACGAATGCAGTTGGGGGACCGAGTTTGGTGTAAAGCTCTCCGAGCGACTGTCCGGTGGAGACATCGGTATATCTTATGATTCCAGCGGTTGATATGGAGGAGAGGAGGAAATGGTAAGGGAGGTATTCGAGGTGGGTTGCTTCGGAGTGGTTCTTGAGCTGATGCAGCTCTACGCCGTCGCCAGAGTAGATGTAGACGCACTTCTTCTGCGCCACCGCGAAGTTCTTCTGGTTGCTGACGTGCAGCCACCTCGCATCGCGGATCGTCTCGTTGAGTTGTAGTTCGCAGCCCAGCTTGCCTTCCCTCCAGTCGAACGTCGCAACATGGCCCTTCCTTCCCGCGATCAGCAGATCACGTCCGTTCCGGCTGTACTCGCAAACGTCGTATGGACCCAGGCCGTCCAGCTTCAGCTCGAAGCCCTTCTTTGCCGTCTCGGTTGCGACAGCCGCCTTGATCTCGTCTTGCCGTACTCTGTAGGTGCGCTCCAGCTCATGTTCAGTCTCGAGGAGTCCTTCGTTGTTTTCGAGGAGAATTTCGACATTCTTTGCCTCGATCGCAGCCTGCTGGTTCTTGTTCTCCAACAACTTCAGGTTCGACCGCAGCTTCTTGTCCTTGACCGACTTGGCCCGGATCTTATCTCCGCGTCCATATTGTTTGGCTGCCGACTCGGCGTGCTGTGCGATTGCGCGTGTTTCTTCGTCGTCTACCGGGCCGCCTTTCTGCGACTTGCGCCGAGGCTGTACGGCTTTACTTTGAGGACCGCGTTCGGTGGCCATGGTTGGAACTGGGGAAGGCGATTCGAAAGCTTCAGTCTTTTGTCGCCCCTGCGATTGTTTTCGGCCTGCAGTCAGCGTGCACAAGGAGAACCTGGTGGGCGCGAAAAAGTTGTCGTGCTCTCGCCCGCAGATTCCTAGAATTTCTGCCACCGCCCACTCGATTCGGCGAGCTCTTGGCATGGATCTAACTTGTTTCGACAAGGCTTTTGGAAACATGAACACTCGCGCTCTCCACTGACGCCTGATTGCATTCTCGTTCTGATCCATTCAATTTCGCCGTCTCCTCTGATGTATGGTATCAGTTTTCACGCAGAACACGTCAACTTTTGACTAAGCTTCTGATCTTGACCCTACACCACCAGCACAGCCGAGACTGCTCACGTCGTGAATCGCAGGGCAAGCTGGTCTATAGTCACAGTCCATCTTGACCGTCTGGATGCTATCATGGGTCATTCGAAGCTGACCGCAGTGCCAGCCGCCGGTTACAAATACAAACAGGCGTAGTATCGACGCAAATCTCCATACACCTCTGTATGCTGCCTACTGAACAGACTCGATGGATAATGTATTTTCCGCGGAAACCCTTCCCATTCAAAGGTAGGTGAGACGAGTGTCTCTGTATCGGCAACTGCAACCCTGGCAACAACGCACGCAGCCTGCACTCCATATGACGCGATGCGATGCGACAGTATTGGACCGCAGCGGAGTAACAGTGCATCAGCTTGAGCAACAGCGAATTTTCATCATGGTACAAAAGATGAGCTGTCACGTATAGAGTAAACAGCTGCGGATCCAACAACGCGGTACGCTAGCGTCGTCCAAAAAAACAAATACGTCGACGCTACCTACATCACGTTGTCTACCGTTCGCCCAAACAGGGAGACTCTCTTGCTGGCCAAACTGCTTCCGTGTGGAACGCTCCAGATTATCACAGCGGTGAAAAGTATGTCCCACCACTGTGTAAACTCAGACCATGCTAGGCACTCAGGTTTCCGGCCCGCCTGCGCACATTGAAGATGACAACAGCACAACCATTTGCTCTTGCACAACGAAGGATGCTCTGGAATTAGGAGGATATATAGTCTTGATTGACTTTGCTGCAGTGGCAGTATGTATGCTCATGCAAGACAGCAGAAAGCTTGCAATCTTTTGTCAGAAGAGCTGAGTATGATTAACTCATGACACCCACTGTCGGCACCTTTTACGTGCGACATTTCGATCATGTGCGTTCGGCCCGAGGTAGCCTACTGCGTGTGTAACAAAAATACTCTGGCATCGGTCTTGGCCTACCCTAGCACAAAGGACGCTGTTGGTATCGACGACTTGGCTGTCACATCGGATGCAAGAGTAAAGAGCGTGTATCCGCTTCATGTTTTTCTTTAAGCCGTCACTGATTGCAGTTACCAAATCGAGTAACAGGAGCTCCTGTATTCTTGAATGGCGGCTAACTATTGCAATATAGTTGAATGACGAATCTCTCTCTAATTCTCAGCTGCATCAAATCGCCCACACAGCAGCTACAGCGCTTTACTCTCGCATCAAGGCATCATAGTACACGACGTGAATTTTGATACAAGCGCACCAAATAAGCGCGCGGCATGCCTACAGGGCCTCGGAGCGTTGAGCGACATACTGTGACATGCCACACTAGGCGTACAAGGTCCCGTGTCACCGATAAAATTCCCGAGAGCAGTTGCATCAACCTCAGGTACTACCCTAATAGGTTTTCATGGCTGCGCGATATATCCTTTCATCTGGGAGCTTACGCAGCCCCCCTCGTACTTGGCGGTGGCAGTAGCCGATACCGAGACAATGCTCATCAGAAAGCGTGTAAGTGCCGGCAACGAGGAACACATCTGCTTCTGAACATGCACGTCACGTTGTAATGCATGCACGAGGTGGTGGAACACAGCTGCCAGAATAGTCACCCAACCAATCCATGTTGTTCGCCAAGTTGCACGATACGTGCGTTGGCGGCGACAGATCATCTCTTGGGTACCGGGTAACTAACTAGCATGTGTTCAAGTTTTTGTTTCGTTTAAACCCGAGGAGAACCTTCGAGAAGGGCAGACAAGACAGTGATTGACACGTCACAGGGGTTGAGCAAACGTCGCTACATGGTCAGATCGAGCGGATGACTCGGGAACATTTCACTGACTTGGTCATGGCTGACGATGACGAGTCACCACCAAATTTGAAAATTTAAACGTTGATCCTATAAAAGTCGTCCGAGTCGGCCCTCCAGATGATCAATCAGATACCGGATGCCTGTACTTTCAACGCTGATTGATCGGAAAGCATGTCGGACATGACCGCAAACTTCGGTGGCGACGTATGATATCGCAGAGTCCGAGCTTTCCAAGTCGTTCAAGCCATCCGACACAATGGCGTCGAGCTTTGACCTTTGCCAATCTTTCGGGTTTGCTGCCGTGATTCGCGGAGGGATTGTAGCAAGATGACCATAGCTCCCTACATGGCATCACGAGGGCACGGAGAAGGCGAGAACTCTCTTCAAGTGGCTCTGCTCTATTTACCAGCCAGGCTGGCTCAATCGACTAAGTGGTTTAGGCAAGTTCCCACACCGCTCCGGCACCTGTTGAACCACCACGTCGGACACTCCTGCGCCAAGAGAAAGCTTGTTTCCATGCGGTTGTACACCAGTTGATCCCGCTCTGACTGTTGTGGAGGCTCCATGCTACCTCGGCTCCGCTCCTGGACCTTTGTGCTCAAAAGTGCCTTTTTACTACCACGAATAGCTGCCGTGGCACCGAGCACCCTTGCTACCACACTTCGTAACTACGGCTCATCAAAACCAAAAAAGCGATTTCTGTTGATTCAGTTGTACCCACCACTGAGACGTCACAGCCCAACCCACACTGTCTCCACGTTGAGCTGAGCGGGAGCAAGTGGGGTTTAACGGGTCAAGAAGCCTAGACGTGCACAGTCTCGGCGCTACCTTGTGATTCCAAGGTCCGAGACACAGTTGAAGCTTCCGCCAATCGTCAAATTCATATCATCAGGCAACTGCCTCGGCATTGGGCGGAAAGTGTCCTGCCCGCACAAAGTCTGATCGAATTGCCTTCCAAGATTCGACCCTGCACAACTCCGGTTTCCGATCAAACAAAATCTTGTCACTATCTCTCCCGTTAACAATCAGCTCCACCAAAGGCAGACCTTGGAGTAATACATCCCAGCAAACGGCCGCTATCCTTGTGTTTTTGAGGACTTGGTTTCCCAGTGCCATCGGCGGCGATTGCGCGACCTGAACCTACGTGGCACTTGGCTGGCTTGCACGGCTGTTCGCAGAAAAGTGTACGGCCTGTCACGGGTGGTGAAAGAAAAGTCTTTGGGGGATTGCAGTCGAGTTATACTTCACACCAGCAGGGTTGTGTCATGAGGAAGCAGATAAATCGGTGACGAGGAAGAGAATATCTGAGAGGGAGGCGAGAGAGAAGGGGATGACGTAGACAGCTACGGTTCTACCGGTATACTGCTTTGAAGTTCGTCAGAGGTCTGCCCTGGGGTGAGCGGGACTGGACTATCTCATCAATGTTCAAGCTGACATAGTTACTCAGGTTCATCCCCATCGTCTCTTTGAGCATGCTGGCTCCACCACGACCTCACTGCGCTTTCGGCACTGCCTGCAGCTCTCGGCCCGGAGGCCAAGAGAAAGGGCCCGATATTTGCAGCTGGTGTAAGAACATGAGCTTGACCGCCCTGCATGAACAGGCCGAATCGCAGTCTGACCAAGGGCACCTCTTATGCCTCATCGACCATTACATGCATCAGCTTGAACAGGACAGCAAAGAGCGAGCCAGCAAAGGGTGGTCCTACCTCTGCGCCTGCAAAGACCCAGATTTCCGCTTCGACAGATGGCGGTCCGGATTCAACCCTCAAGACTCGCGACTGTGCGGCACCGTACGTCATCGTGGGCAACTGTGCGCGCGCTGCTACCACTCTGCGAAACAACAACGCTGCGCATGGCTTGGCGATTTCGACGGCGATCGGTTGGGGTTTCCATGTGTATTCGAAGACGCTTCCTTGAAACGCCCGAAAGACCGCAATTGGCGCACCGGCCCGGTCGACTCGCAGGGGCACTCGGATCCGGACTGGGAGAAGGATTGCCGACGGCACGGGCGCTGTGAAAGAGCAAGGGGAAAGAACCATCTGTGTCAAAAATGCTTCAATCGCATGTGCGAGATTAAAGGGTTTGGACGATATTTCGATGTTGAGTGGGGGATCCTACGCGAGACATGCGGGCTGTGAAGCGAAGGTTCGCAGCAAAGACCTCCTGGAACGGGCACGCGGCCTCCTCCGTGCGGAAATTGAGCCAGAAACACACCACAAAATAACTTTGGTTTCGCCTGCCGACTGTATATTATGCGGCTCAAACCTTGTTGACGCCCAAGACGGGCGCATCGCAAGATTGTCACATCATGCGGGAGATATTGCCAGCAGGATGTCAGATCATGGACGAGTGAAGCACTCTTCAACCATCTGAGACGATCACCAAGACCAATATGCGAACTCGACTGTCGAGCCAGGTCACCAAGCTCAACACCTGGGGCTCGTTGCGGTCTGCGACGTACGACGCATTGCGACAGCTCCTTCACGTCAATAACCCCGTGCGCTTTTCTTCAAAATGACAGACGAGCGCCTCACTTTTTGTCACAAGAGAGGGGGTTTCAGGTGCCGACTTCGCCTAGACGCACTCTTCGTATTCCCAACCGAGAAGAGGAGACTGGCGCGTTTTCAACGCCATTTCTTGCTCGGCAAATAGCAGGCTTCGAGACAGGTAGCACTCGGTGCAGGGGTGCCGTGAAGCGTGGGGGTTGGAGAAAAACCCGAGAACGTGAACATGGCATTTGGAAGATGTCAAAGGTTGACTTGCTCTGAGCCTGGAAGCTGGACCATGAGACGGCTACTCGAGGACATTGAGTTAAACTATCGACAGCGACAGGGATGGGGTCTATGGACTTGTGGGGTTGTTGTGGGGTAAGTGTACCGCGCGTGTGCGAGTCAAGCAACTAACTGTAGTAGAGCCGACTGGAGTCCCT
The DNA here is from genome assembly GCA_019775935.1 of Neoascochyta sp. HWLR27. Lineage (NCBI taxonomy): Eukaryota > Fungi > Ascomycota > Dothideomycetes > Pleosporales > Didymellaceae > Neoascochyta > Neoascochyta sp. HWLR27. Next base: position 248,026 of record WODD01000037.1, on the reverse strand, counting down.
GGAAATGCCAGCATCGTCGTACTAGTTACAGAGGTGGGGAAAGTACAGTCACTGTTCGTACTTCATGCCCAGCCACCCCCCGACGTCGACGCAGCGAGCGGGCACAGCGAGCGGGCACAGCGACCACCGATTCGCTATAGAGCTTCCACGAACCCCGCCCGTTCGAACGTCACAAGACTAGCTACTCTGCGACCGACCGACCGACCGCCGCCGCCGCCGCCGCCCAATACCCGGGTCAGTGCCGTCCTCACCGACAGACTATCACACTCTTGAAGCAGGAATGCGCGTAGAAAGGCGGTCGGACATGCCGCCTACACACGTTCGCGGGGTACCTAACCCGCGTCTGCAGCCAATGAGGCACAATCGTCATCGAAGAGATGCATCATTGTACCATGCTCGGCGTTGGGTTGGCAACGACGCAGATCGTGAGGGAGCACATGAGGGTGGGGGAACACTGTGTCGGGTTCGGATTCACCGCAGAGCCGCAAACTGGAGTGAACAGAGCAATCGCCGTCGCGTACTCCGTACGTATAAAGTGACGCGGTGGATGACCCTCGCGATGAAGCTCTCCCCCACTCCCGCACTAAGCCTTACTTACCCACCTACGCTGAGCCGGGTAAGCACCCACTCACAACCCACACATGGCTGACCTTGGACCCGCGCCACAGCGGCGCGCCAGTACGTATCCTCCGTTCTGCGACGAGGCTGGCATACATGAACCGCAGAGCTGACTGGTTCTCGCGCCACAGCTGATGCCGCCGTGCTGGCTGTGGCAAGGCTGGACTGGGTTGATCGCTGGCAACACGAGAATACACAAGACTGGCAAGCACGCTTAGTCGCCTTTGGTTATACAGGCGTCGAACAATCCCATATGCACTCCCACGCACATGCAAATGGCTCGGAACCTACGTCTCCGCGAAGCGACACCTCCATGGGCCCCATTCTCTTCCATCCAAGCCGCACATCCCATATCCTGTCCTCCCGTGGATCTACAGCCCCGTCTCTCACAACAACACACTCTGCGCCCTCCGCCTCCTCAATCCGCACTTCGGCGGTCTCCCTCAAACCGCCCCCCCTCGTCGAAAATTACGTTACCAACGTCCTCGAGCGACCCCCAGGCACCCCACTCTATCCCTGCACTTTCCACTTCCTGGGCTGCACCTTTACAGACTCTTGTCCTAGGATCTGGGGCACGCACAATCTCTCTCACTTCCACCCACACACACCTCCCACCTTGGCACCCTGCCCACTGTGTCCGTGGAAGTGTGAGCATTCGAATGGCTGGGCTGCATGGGAAACGTGGCTCGACCATGTTGCGGAACATATCGAGGCTGAGGACGATGTGAGGTGTGGGAAGATTGATAGCGGGGTTTTGCGTTTCTTGTGGTCCAAGAAAATCATTTCTGATCAGCACTATAAGGTGTTAACGGGGAATGCGGGAGCAACGGGAAACTTTGCAGAGTTCAATGGTCGCGGACCGAGATTTGAGGTCGGGAGGAGCAGAGAGAGCGAAGTGGAAAGGGAGAGGAGGAGGCGACGGGAGAGAAGGAGAGGTGGATAAGTGCGAACGAGAGATGAGCATGCCAGTTCTATGACGAGGAGGTGTGCGTTGTTGTTGTTGCTTGATACCAAATTGTCTCTCTACTGTAGAACAAAAAACATTTCCTGAACACAATCACTTTACAATTTTGCTCTCTCCCCTTCCTTCTTCGCCATCTCCCTCAACTCTTTCCTCAAGATCTTGCCCGACGGACTCTTCGGCACAGCCTCAACAAACACCACTCCGCCCCTTAATCGCTTATACCCCGCGACCCTGTCACTCACCCACTTTTCTACATCCTCGCTACTCACCTTCGCCCGGTCCGCAACAACATATGCCCTCGGCACCTCGTTCCCCTCGTCATCCTTGTCCGGGACGCCGATCACCGCCGCATCCAGCACGTCTGGATGCGCAACCAGCACAGCCTCCAACTCCGCTGGCGCGACTTGCAGTCCGTTATACTTGATCAGCTCCTTCTTCCTGTCGACAATATACAGCAGCCCGTCGCAGAATAGGCCAACGTCGCCCGTGCGGAACCACCCGTCTATAAACGCCTCTGCGTTCGCAGCCGCATTGTTATAGTACCCGCTGCAGACGACCGGGCCTTGGATGAGAACTTCGCCGGGCGATCCAGGCGGCACGTCTATGTCTGCGTCGTCGACGAGGCGCGCACGCATGTTCGGGAGCAGTGCAGATACAGAGCCCGTCGTATCGTGTGCGTCCATGGGTAGCAGGGTCGACGAGCCCGTTGTCTCCGAGAGGCCCCATGTTTGGGAGATGTTGCAGTCGGGGCCGCCTAGTTTGGCGCCCGCGGCGGCTTGGAGGGATGCGCCGAGGGGTGCCGCGCCTGAGATGGCGTATTCGAGCGTCGCGAACTGGGTTGTTACCGACGGGGACTTTGCGATTAGGAGATAGATCGGTGGCACGGTGAAGAAGGAGGTTATTTTGAATTTGGCATTGTAGGCGAGAAATTGAGCGAAATCGAAACGTGGCATCCAGTATACACTGCCGCCCATGTAGAACGGGTTGATGAGGTAGCCTTGGATGCCGGCGATGTGGGCGATCGGGAGGTGAGCGATGGTGCGGTATGAGAAGTTGGGACGCCGGTTAGTGACCCAGGACTTGAACAGAGACCCGGGGATCGTGGAAGCCGCAACGAGATTACGATGCGAGAGCTTGACGCCTGGGGGGTGAGGTCAGCGAAGTAATCCAACGCACACATCACGCCTCAGGGGGGCGCAGACGCAAAGTCCCAAACGAAACATACCTTTCGGCAGCCCCGTCGTTCCAGAGCTATAAATCAAAACAACCAACCTCTCCTCCAACTCGCGCGGATCCGTAATCGCATCCCACGCCAACACCTCACGCTCATCAATCAAGTTCCGTCCCAACCCGCCATCCGCCCCAACAACCCTCACCGTCCACTCGCGCCCCTCCCCCATAACCAGCACGCGCCCGCCGCCATTCCTCCCCCAGCCCGCCTCCTCAGCCGCCCGCACAGCGACCTCGCGCGTCGCCTCGCCAGCAAACAAGACTTTGGACTGCGCGCCCTGGATCTGCTTGCCTAGCTCGCTGGCCGTGCTGGCTGCCGACGCAGCAGAGAAGACGCCGCCGGCCCCGATGATCCCGTAGAACAGCACCGGCAGCAGGTAGTGGCCGGTGGAGATGACGGAGCAGACGTCTGTGCCGGGGGTGGTGGCGCCGATGGAGAAGTGCGTGCGCAGAGCGGCGGAGGTTGCTTGTGCGAGAATCCGCGCGCGTGAGACAGTCAGTGTGAGGGATGGGTCCGCGGCTGAGATGTGGATTGGGGTATCTGGTTTTGCGAGGGTGTGGGGGGAGTCTGTGGGGTTGGTTAATGGCGGGTTTGATGTGAATTGGGGGTTGGAGTGTTCTTGGGGTAGTTGGGCCGTGGATATATGTATCACTGACCAAAGAGGAGGGTCAGGACGTCAACGTTTGGGACGGGGAACGTCTCTGTGGAGCGGTAGACGGTGCCCTTCGACGTCTTCTCGACAACTGTAGTCATGTTGATGCCAAGACTTTGTCTGCTGGAATAGATACTTGATCAATGGTGAAAGTACCTGATTATAGTGGAGTTTATATCATTAGTCGGAGTCTCTCGGCTCACACAGTTTGGTCTATAGGCACCTGTGATAGACTCGGCGGCTTTCGGTAACGCTGTAAGTAGTCAGCGGGGGCGAGTAAGCGGGGTCACCACCACGGCCGCAGTCCCTAGTACGCCAATCTGCCGCGACCTCTTGCGAGCGGTGTTTGTACTATATACACTACTAACTATGTTGTTTACATTATGATATCCAAAGGTGCTACACTGTCTACTCTTACATTGTCTACTCTGGCATCAAGTCCAGCCGCACCGAAAACGCCACCGCTATGCAAGCAAATACCTTTCCACCGTTCTAGAGCCGATTGAAAGGAGCAAAAGATGGTCTGAGTAGAGTTGTCGCAAGACAAACGCAACCAGTTACACGCAAAAACGAAAGAGTAGAGATCAGTGGCCGGTATCGTTGGCCCTGGTGTCGTTCCTGGCTAGCTTCCTCGCCAGCGCCCGCTCCCTCTGGATCAAGTCGCCCAGGGAGTCTGTCCGTTTGAGGCCAGGCAGACTCTCGCCGTCGACGGCGCTTCTTGCGGGTGTACGACCCCCCCAAGCGCCGAGGCCCCAGACTCCGCCTTTAGAGGAGCTGCTGACAATGCTGCCGGGGCCGTGGGCATACATGCTGACTCTCTGGACCTGGCGCAGCTTCCTCAGACCGTAGACGGCGACAATGGCGCCGAAGATGGTGCACCAGCCCGAGACGCCGTAGAAGCCAAAGTCGGATTCTTCAATGAAGTTCTTGAGGTTCATACCGTACAAGGCGGCAACAAAAGTGCCGGCTGTAATGGCGAGGGTGAGGATAGAGAATTTGAGATCGAGAAGCATAAGCGAGTTGCGGTTTGCGTCGAGGATGGCTTTGACTCTGTGGGAAATGTCAGCATGAAGCGGTGAAACACTGAGCAGGCGCAAACTTACATCTCTTCTGTGTTGCGGATACTCGAGACCAAGTTCTCCGCAGACTGCACAATTTCGTCGGCAACTTTGTGGTACGACTCGAGCAGCATCTCGACTTCAGTGTGATCATCGTCCTCGCGCATCTTGCCCTCAGCCTTCTCGCTCAAGTACATGGCAGACAGGTCGTCATCTGCTTCCAGCAGCTCCTCCAGCGCGTTCCGCACCAAACGTGCTTTCTGCTCGAAACTACCCAGCTTCTTCGAGTAGATGAGTAGGTATCGCAGCTTGTCCCTGTCAATGTCCTCTTCGAGCTCCCTCAAAACCCTGACGACTGGCTCGCTGACGCCCTCAAACTCCTTTTCCAAGCTGAGTGTTACGCTGATGAGAACAGCTTCGAGTGCGCGGAATTCGTATGCGAGGGTGCCGGTTGCTTGCGACTCTTTTTGCCGGAGCTTCAGGTCGAGATCGTACATGAACACAGACTGAGACTTGGAGTCTGTGGTGCCATATGCATCGAACACCAGGACGCGGTTGTGCTTCAGGAGGACGCGGAGATTGAGAAGGTTGATCAGGATCGCGGAAGGACGGACTAGGATATGCGGAAGAAGAGAGGAATCGATCTTGCGAAGATCCCGAGGGAGCAGGCCATACTGCAACACCGTTAGCTCTTGTCGTTGGGCGTGTTGCTAGGCACTAGCCCTACCTTTGCGATCAACTCGCTCTTCTTGAATTCCCCACTGACAAGCGTCACGTTTCCATGCTCGTCCAATTCTGTGCAGCGCATCTTCAGCTCGTTTGCCGTCCTGACCATGCGTCCCAGGCTGCTGCTGAAGCCTGTCCCACTAGTCGAGGTATCGTCCATCAGATTCGAAGGAGGGGCAGGTGGTTGAAGGAGGCCTCGCTTGCCCTTCTTGGATGCAAACATGCTCTTCCAGGTGTGGTTCGAGCTTGATGTGGACAAGCAGCGTCGGCTCATAGGCGAGTATTCGGGGAGGCATGGCGAAGGCTGAGAAGCGTGCTGCTGGAGTCTCGACGCTGTGCTCGGCAGTCGCGTTGTTTCAGTCGAGGTTCCAACTCGTAATCTTATGGTATCCCACGGCGTTCGACTGCTGGTTGTGTACGCGCATCGCGATCGTTTCAAGCCGGCGCATTTCGTGGTTGGCGATTCAAAGGCAACATTGACTTGTGATCTTAGAAAGCTGAGTACCGAGGAAGACGGAACCGCTATCCTCTGGAGCGGCGTCAGCTTCATAGCTCCACGTTCGTAGTATCTCGTATGCAGCACCGGTCCATACAGTAAATGTTGGGTCTCGCCGCTCAAGTCTCGCGCGACAAGGCTATGTTCGGAAAATCAAGAAGATTCACGCTAAGGTGACGTCACGTGCTTTGGCGCTCATCGTAACTCATCGCCTCGCTCCATCTGAGCATCACGCCGATTATTTCGGGTTACAGCTATTGACGCATCAGATGTCATGACTTCGAATTCTCTCTACAACGCCTTGATTCGTACTCATCATATCACGTCGCGCAAGAAAGTCGCCAAGCTACGCGCCGCAGCCTCCAATTACAACGTGTATGCGCTGCTACGCTATGGTGGCTGTCCGGGTATCATGTACTGCCAGGGCTCTGAATCTGGAGTCAAAGATTGGGTGTCAACCGTTCAGAGACTGAGGTATAAGGACTTTCAGTTGGTCACGAAACCTGCAGAGAAGAAGACAGAAGGAAAGAGCGGGATAGAAGTAACGGCCGCATATGGCAAACTAGAGGAGGCGGAGAGTGTGAAAGAGTTTGGAGCACATATGGAGAGTTTTGGTGTGTGGAATTGGTGGAGGAAGGGAATGGGCTACACGAGTGACGAGTGAACAGCGCTCTCTTTGGGAGAGCAGGGCACAATTCAGAACCTGGGCCAACGCACGAGAACGAGTTCGGAGCCGCAGGACACTGCCCGTCGTCATTATATGACCTCCATTCCAAGCGGAGGAGTTTCGACATGGCGAAGGATACTTTCGGAATATTGCAACCGGCCTAGACTACCAGTAATCGCATACCCGATACAACGGCGGCATACACACAAGCTACCCTTGTGTAGCTTAGCATTACAGAGGCCTGGTACAAAGCTGCGCATTCACGGCATCACCGCCTGTTTGACTGCATACAGACTCCCGAAGGCACCAGCTCATGCACCTTGCTGGCCACAATTGCGGCAGAACTCAAACCATCTGATGACATGACGTTGCCAAAGGCTTTTCCTCGGGCTTTCCTCACATGGCTCGAACGTATGAGCCATTTGCTGCGCAATGTCTACCTGCATCTAAACCACGATAAGGTGAGTTCAATTCATGTTGCATTAGAGGGAGTAGGCTGAGCAGCCTGCAGGAATCAAGAAGGTCGGATCCTGCATGAAAAGATCCAGAAGGATACATACTACAGCGCCACGATGACTTGTCCCCGACAAAGATCTAATTAGATATCTATATAGTTACTCTATGATTTTGTAAGGAGACTGAACTCGGGTATAGAAAGGCAGAACAGAACGTGATGCAGGACAGGGTGTAATGAACAGCTGATATTCGAACCTCCTCTTTGTTACAGACATGGAACCCGCTCAGTCCTAGAGAAGTGATAGCACCAAAGTCATGAGTGCTGCGACGGCACAAAGACCTAGAGGAGCATGTTTGACTGCGCCGGAACCACAAAATTCCGCCTTGGTGGTCGCTGTCGGATTAGGCCACATAAGACCCGAGTTTTTATGAAAAGTCTCTGGGCAAGTCTCGTTCAGGATGTAGTCTGAGACTCTTGACGCCATTGCTTTGTCCATTTTTCGCCCGCAATGTCCTTCGGTGTCTTCGACTTGAACGACTGGGCATGTTCCCACGTCAGAATGTTTTCCTTCGACGACTTCCCTCTCGCCCAGGATACTGAACGATTTGATGGACTGCGAGCAGTTGCCCAGAGCACTCAGATCTGGTAGTAAAGCATCGCCCGAGTTCGAGATTTTGAACACCAACCAACCGGACAACAGAGGTCCACTGATGAGGCCATCGTCGTTTTCATAGGTGATTGGGAGGCTGTCGTTACAGCTGCGTGTAAACCCGACCGAATACCTCAACAGGACATCCATCTCAGTAGTGATATTGTTCAGAATTCTCGTTGAGTTGATGATGAGCATTGGATCTTCGATGCTTTCCGGTACGGGAGAATCTGATTGCCGGTGCGAGCCTAGGGTGAACCCTCCATGGTCTGAAATCTTCGAAGTTTTCTCTCCCGGTACATAAAGTTCGATGTAATACTCGAAAAGGAAGTCGAAATTCCAGAACGCAGCGGGGTCGAGAGCAAAAACAATGGGAAACTGGAACTGTGACTTGTATGTCGTATCCTTTTTCGGAAATAGTAGATCAAGACTGAGGCTGCGAGGGGTTTCGTATTTTGTATAATTTTCTGCCTGCGACGCGGCGAAAGACCACAGAGCGGCCAGGAAAACGTAGCTTGTAAATCGAGGCTTCATGGTGTAGACGTGTTGGTTTGGTGGAAACGAATCACGGTGAAGGAAGGATCTTATAAAGAATTCAGGTGGGGGGACTGAGTACCATTCAAACCCAACTGAATTTAATTTCCGCTGAATCCTACTCCGAAAGCCCAACTACTCACATCCGTCCAGTGTTCGGGGTTGGTTAAAATAGAAATAGAAGTCCCAAGCCGGCTATTGTACATGCGGGAAGAAATGCGACGTGCTAATCTAGGCGAAGGCCGACACCCAATAGGTGTATTGTAATTAAGAATCGCAATAATAAGGCGTCCACACTGCACGTGGGCCTATCAAACACTAACAGTGGTCAGTTTTACACTCTTGCCAAGTGCGGCGTCCTGTCAACTTAAATCTACTTCACCTCACCGCTTACCCAAAGGTCGCCAACGCTATGTCTGCTCGGCATACAAGCTTGTGGCTGTTCTACGGTATTGGTTGATATTCAGTGCGTAACTATGCCTCTAAAGCATGTTGGTGACACAACACAGGCCGAAGTTATTATTAATAGTTAGCCATATAGTTACCTGTAGCATTTTCAGCAACACCTTACGTCGGAACAATGAATGCCCATGGCTTTGTTTCATGAAGTTACCCATTTGCAGATAATCATTCGGAACCAATCATACAGTTCGACACTGTATCCGTTTGGAACAGAACATTCAGGTTCGCTGTTCAACTGGATGTAGCTATTTAACTTTTTGGTAAGCGTTAAAAGAAAGCAGGCACAGAGGGCTTTGTATTTGCCTCTTTGATTGGGAAGTGTACGAAGACCGTAGGAGAACATTCTCTTGTACGAATGCCCGGGTAGGTCCAACTAGGACAGCAAATTGCCGTAGATGATACGACGATGATTCAGCCACAATCAGTCGCACTTGCTTCTCATGATACATCGAGAGACTTGAACGGCAATATTATGTTCCATGTAAACATATTCCAAAAACTTCACTAACGAGCATCTTGAGGGAGTAGTTACCCGTAAGCCTATTCCTGCTAAGGGGATATATCTACACTGCTTGGTGGACAACCCTGTTTATCTGTTGTACCTCCAAGTACTAGATGTAGATGAGACCGTATAGATGTGTATCAGGATAGCGTGATAAAAGATAATACTGAACCAGTCCTCCAGCAGATAAGATTCCCTCGAACCCAGCGCTACACATAATGTGTCGTGTTTTTCTTCCAACTCCGTCGCACATACGCTGCCAACGAAGCTGGCCGGAACAGACCGTTGTAGATTCTGGATATGCAGCTATGACTCCTCAAAGATAAGGGCGTCTACCCATACGTAAGGAACAGCCCATTGTAGATTCTTAACATGCAGCTGTGACTCCTCAAAGATAGCCACGATTCTCCATATGGGATATCTCTGATATATTGCTCGAACATTGAGTCGCAGACCGAGCAACCCCTGCACGATTGTTAGGCAGCGAAATCACGAGATATGACCAACACGTCAGGAGCTCTAGCTGCACACAACGTCGGCAAACATAAATACTCGCCTTTCCATCTAAACTAACATTGGCTAGCCCAGATCTGTCCTTGCAGTCCCAGCTTCTCGACCAAGTCACCACCCAAACATTCTACTGTCTACCTTCTACACCAAACCAAACCACAGCCACCCATCTAACCAATCTCACTTACCCCAGCAACAGACCACCAAAATGACAAACCAAGTCCAACCCCCCACAAAAGACCCCCGCTGGACGGCCGTCGACGCCTACTCCTTCGCGCACCTGCACCCCTCGACGCGCTCAACCCCCAGCACCGGCGCCCTAACGCACGCGCTCACGACGTCCGCAGCCCACGGCCTCCCAGATATCGCCGTGTCGGCGTCGCAGGGAAAGTACCTGCAGCTGCAAGCGCGGCTGGTGAAAGCGCGGCACGTGCTCGAGGTTGGCACGCTGGGCGGCTACTCTGCGCTGTGGCTTGCGCACGCGAGCGCGGATGTGCGCATCGTCAGCGTCGAGGTCGACGCGCACCATGCAGCTATTGCGCGGGAGAACCTCGCGCACGCGGGCGTCGCGAATAGGGTTGAGGTGCGCGTTGGGGCCGGCGTCGACGTGTTGCCGCGGATCAGGGAGGAGGTGGAGATGGGCACGCAGGGGAAGTTTCAGCTGGTTTTCATCGATGCGGATAAGGAGAATAACTGGAATTATGTCGATGTTGCTATCGGTATGTGTGAGCCTGGGGCGTGTATTATTGTGGATAATGTGGTTCGGAAGGGGCAGCTTGCGGTGGAGTCGGATGATCCGAGGATTGCGGGGGCGAGGCGCGTGGTGGAGATGGTGGGGAGGGATGAGAGGCTCGATGGCGTTGTGATGCAGACGGTGGGAGAGAAGAGCTATGATGGGTTCTTGATCGCTGTGGTCAAATGAATGCCTATGTCGGTTGCGGTATCAGGGGCGGGTTGGAGGACCCAGTAAGTTCTACGCCTCTAGAGGGACTATGTTATGGATGTCTGCAGGTTGTGGGTAGTAGAGTTGAAGGATTCACAGATGAGCACGGTTCCCGGGGATATCCCAGTGCACATGATTGCGTCGTATAATTCTGGTACAGACGATTCAAGCAGTACTTTCTACCGAGACGAGAAGGTGAGACTCGGACGCGCAGTAGCAGGAGGAGATGTTGAGGAACCAGTGGTATGGTGTGCAGAGAGCGATTGCAGCTTGTCTTTCCCTGTCACAAAACCTGCATGGAGTGCAACTAGGCTGATGGACTTTGGAGTTTAAGTGACTTAGCATGTGCTTCTTGAACAAGATGGTCAAGGGCGACCCCTTCGGTATCGGGTTTTCTTTCACAGGTGCAGTAGGCTATCTTGCCGGATCTTAGGTTGTTTCGATTCATGCCAGTGTTCTCTTTGAGGATGTTACAGATCAAATCAACATTGATCCCGAGATATTGTCATGCCCGAACCATTCCAACATCAAGATTTCCATCCATCTGATAGCAAAACTAATTTCCTCAACTGCCACTCTCAGAAGATATCAACGATACCATATTGAATGCCATGAAATTGTTGACGTACTGAATCTGACTGGAAGAAATCATTGACTGCATTTCGTAAACCAAGCCACCAACCCTGCAGATGTACGTGGAACGACACCTGGTCGTGATCGGTGTTTAAAAGTGCTCTCTACTGCCGCAGGCAACTGAACGTCAGCACTAGGTTTATGCAAGGCCACCATAAGAAAGCATGCCCCAATGACAAGCTCCGATAAGCTTTCGCTAACAGACAGCCCTTTAGCCCTTTAGCCCTTTTCCTTCCATCAGTAGGGCTGGTTCTGACAGGTGCTGGCTGCGCGGTGTAGAGGATCAACTGCATGATCGACAATAGCTTTGCCAATGAACAGCTAACGCCTACTTGTACGCAGCGCATATAAGGAGCAATGTCTTGCGCTCGGAAACAACGCTTGGAATACAAGCAACATCTACAACCACACTCAGTGACGCCAAACCCCTTCCAGCAGACAACATGTTCGCAGCAAACACCAAACCCTACAAGCTCCCCGCCGACGCAACATGGTTCATCACGGGCTGCTCATCCGGCATAGGCAAAGCGCTCGCGCAGCACATCGCGAGCAAGCCCTCTTACCGCCTCGTCGCGACAGCCAGGAACCCAGCCGACCTCGCGTACCTGCCCGCCGACAACCCCAACATCCTGAAACTGCACCTCGACGTGACATCGCCCGCGCTCGTGACGCAAGCCATGGCGCATGCGACAGCCAGATTCCGCACCATCTCGGTTCTCGTCAACAGCGCCGGCTACGCGTTGTCGGGCGACACCGAGTCGGCGACGGAAGCCGAGACGCACGAGATGATGGAGACGAACTTCTTCGGCACCGTGCGCACCACGACGGCTGCGCTGCCGCACATGCGTGCGTCCGGCGCCGGCGGGCTCGTCGTGAACATCTCGTCTGTCGCCGGCGTGTGTGCGTTTCCTGGCCACGCGTTCTACCATGCGTCCAAGCACGCTGTCGAGGGGTGGACCGAGGCGCTCGCGAAGGAGGTGAGTCCCGAGTGGGGTATCAGTTTTGTGGTGGCTGAGCCGGCGGCTGTGAAGGCGAATTTCGAGGGGCATAGTAAGCGGAATACTGCGCCGCATGGGGCGTACGAGGATCCTGGGATGCCGGCGAGGATGCTGCAGAGGTATGTTGATGCTGGACTGAAGAAGGGGGTTGGGATGGAGCCGGGGGATGTGGCGAGGGTGTTGTTTGAGGTTGCGAGTAGAGGGGAGCAGGTGCCGTTGCATTTGCCGTTGAGTATGAATGCTTTTGGGTTGATCAAGGGGGCTTTCGAGGAGAGGTTGAAGGCGTTGGAGGAAGTGAAGGATATTAGTACGAGTTTGAGTTGACTTGATACGGCGTTTTGGTTGTTATCGCGACCCTCGCGCTGTAGGGAGTTCTTGTCCGGTATCCTTCTATTGACTCCATTCGCTGTAGTGCGACTATTGCTGTTGGCTGTTTTCGTGGGTAAGCTCTTTGAAGGAACTCAACGGGACTGAACCTGTCAATCGTAAGTACGGTTTGTGATATTTCGAGTTTGCGGGAAAGTTAGAATGGAAAGTGACGAGTCCTCTGTCAAGGCCTACACGTCTGGAAATATGATACATCAACTACCAGACGTTGTTGACTCCTAGACTTTCTTTCGGGAGACGGACTTTTCAAGGTCTAAGACCGGAGCAATGATGCCGCATCGCGAGCGGGTGTTCTCGATACCGAGTTTTGTTTCAGCTGATCAAATTTAGAAACGTCACCATATCCGAAGAAGCATTAAATGGAAATGCGATAGATTGGAATCCACGAAAACCTATAGCAAGCCACCCAAACCTAGATCCGTAGACCAAAACGCCATCGCTATGCAACAAAATCAGATCGTCAATCACCTTGCCACACCATTGTACTGCTGCCCTTGTGTGCCAGGGAAAGCCTGGTACGCTGGCTGGGCTGGCTGGACCGGCTCGGCGGAATAGGCCTGCTGCCCAGGGTACGCAGGGGCGGGCGACGGGGTGGAAGCCGGGGGTACAAAGGCATTGTTGGCGGGCTGCTGGTACGCGGGCGAGTACGAGCGGTAGGGCTGGTCCTGGGCGTATGAGGGAGCTGGTGCCGGGGGAGGCGTGGCCGTGTAGCCGTAGGGGTTTGCGGGAGAATTTGAGCGGAAAGGCTCGTCCTGGGCGAATGGAGGAGCAGGCGAATGTGTAGATGCCTGCGTGTAGCCATAGGGGTTTGCCGGCGGGGCAGGAGAGTTGTAGCGATCTACAGGGGAGTTGTAGTTGTCTGCGGGCGCATTGTAGCGCGGAGCTGGCGAGTTGTAGCGCTCAGTCTGTTGCTGAGCGTATTGCGCCGGCGAGTTGTAGCGGTCTGGTGGCGACTGGGTGTATGACGCCGGGGTTTTGAAGCCGTAGTCATTTCCGTAGTCGTTTCCGTACTGCTCCGAGGCATACTCGGGCGAAGGCGTCTGAGCCGGGGAGCGGCCATAAGCGTCTCGCTGGCCCTGTGCGTTTGAGTGGCCATAGCTATTGTTGGAGGCCAAGGGCGATCTTCCTGGTCCTGGTCCGGGGCTTGGGCCTGGAGAGCGGCGTGTGGCAGCAACGCCTCCTGCGACGGCGCCGGCGGTGTTTAGGCGATCCATCTCCATGTCCCCTCGCTTCTCGGGCACGGCCTCTTCCTCGACCTCGACCTTGACGTTGCGGGCGTCGCTCCAGCTGGGCATGGCAGGAAGGGCATCTTCGTTGACGGGCTTGCTGGGAGAATCGAAGGTGGCGTACTGGGGTTTGGTGACTTCGGGAAAGGGCGCAGGGGGAGGAGCAGGCGTAAAGGCGGGTGTAAAAGCGGGCTGAGGGTGGGAGCGGTACTGCTGGGGCGGCGGAGGTGCGGCGGAATGGGCGGAAGCGTAGGGGTTGGCCGAGTATTGAGGCGTGGGATACACGGGGGGCGGGGCGTTGCTGGCGATGCGGCGATGGTTGGACGAGCTCCCGCTTCCGCTACTGCCGCAGCAGCACGTGCAGCATTTGCAGCAGCAGATGGTGCACTCTGCGGCGCAACAGAGGCAGCGGGCAACGCACGTGATGACGGAGATGGCGATGATGGCGGCGACAATGATAGCTACGATGACGGGCCACCTAGGGAATGTGAGCGGGGGCACGGGCGGGAGTGCGAGGTGGATGGGCGACGGACTTGCAGTACGTCTTCTCCATGCACTTATCCCAGGAGCTGAGGGTATCCTTTGCGTCTGCGAAGACGTCGCGGGGGGCGAGCAGCGACATGGCCGGGGAGGAGAGCATGGCCGGTGGGGGAGGCAGAGAGAGAGAGTGTGTGAATGAATGAATGAATGAATCAGACGATAAAGACCGACGCTTTCGCACGGCAGAACCCAGTCTGCGCAGAGAGCCAGGAAGACGACGAGAACATGGGGGGCCGCTCCCTAAAACCAGCGGAAGGGGTGAGTGGGTTGGGGGAGAGGATTGGGTGGATTGAGTGGATTGGGTGGATTGGGTGGAATGGAAGTGCCGGGACAGGTGGAACGCCCAAACGGCTTTGTGCCGCACCACCAGAGCCAAGCCAGGGGTTGCGCGGCGAGCGTGGCGGAGTGGTCCTGCTGCTGCCCGCCTTGCTTGCCCGTTTAATTAGTAGGTACCTACCTAGCCGGCCTGCCCGTGCGAGTGACTATCACGGCCCGTGGCTTGGTGTTGCTTGGTGCTGTGATCTACGCGTGGCCGGGTGACCCATCTTTGTAGACATCGAGGGGTGCTGGTGTTGGTGGCGTTGGCGTTGGTGTTGTTGTTTCTTCACTGCACGAGTAAAGGCAGGAAGGAAGGAGCAGCCACCTCCTCCTCTCCTCCTACCGCACCATTCACTCCCTACTGCACTCCCTCTTGCATCCCATCGCAATGCCTCCCCCTACCTCGTCTCTGCACTTCGCAATCTCCCATCTTACCCATCATCATCACCACCCGCCCCCGCCATGAACATCCCTTCTGCTCTTCATTTCCCCCACCAGCTGACCCTCGATTGCAAATTCCCCCACGAAATCCGCCGCCAGATCCTCGTCCACCACTACATCTGGTGCCCCAACTTTGCACCGTCTGCCCCCAGGCCCTTCCTCGTCACAAATGCCACCTCGGGCAATGGCGACGTCAAGCTCGACCTCGCCATCGCCTGGCGAATGCAAATGCACTACGGCGACTCCCGTTACTGGTACATCTGCCGCGCCCTCTATGGTATCACCAACCTCATCACCGGCGGCTGCGATATACCTGCACAACCCTTTCGTGACCCGGTAGTCAATCCCTCCGCGCAAAGCTTCCTCGACCACATCATTGAACAGGCCCTAGTGGACGACCCCCGCTCACCCCCCCACGAGGACCCAGGACACGACTGGCTGCTCATGGGTCACCAAGATACTCCCCCCGTCCTGGCCCTGGACATGGACATGATGGCCATTCTCAACGCCCGCGCAACCGTCATACTCAACCCCATCTTCCACGACCACCCTCACCAGAAGATGATTGTCATGCTGGCCATGGCCGCTGTCAAGCTTTAGAAGAGCGGCGTGCCCGTCCGATGGACGGATCCCTCGTTGATGCGCGATCACCGCATCAAGAGAAAGACGTCTGGATACCTCGTTGCCCTCCTGCGCGACGACATCCACATACGTATGCAACAGGTGATTTTGGATCTCCGCGAGCCTGTAAGGACGCTCCAGCGCCAACACATTACTGTCTTGCTGCGCTCCATCAACAGATGGGAGGTCGCCCGGAGGCGCCAGTACCGGTATGAAGCCCATTGGGCGGCCTGTTACGGGACCGAGTCTACCCTCGACTCTTGCTTATACCGGGGACGGGAAATGATTGAAACACAGCTTGCGGCCTGTGAACATGTAGCAGCGAATCTCCTCCTACGGATACAGCCATTGACTTTTACATTCTTCGACCACAACTCGGAATACTTGGGACCCCAGGAACTGGATCCTGGCTATCAAAAAGGCGAATCCAACCATGGCCTCACTCACCCATGGTTAGCAAGGCGGCCGACAAATTATTGGTTCGATCACACAGGCGCTGGATATAGCCCGGTGACGGTGATAGACGATGATGAAGATATCATGGTAATGCCATCCGTGTTGATGCAGTCTGTGAGACTGGGGATCCCTGGATTGGAAGATTGGGAAGCCGACTTCGACACCGATGAGCAGCGTGCACACTCGCCTCCACCCTTGAGTACAATGATAATGGAGTGGCAGAGTAACATGCATGTGGCGGCCGAGGCGGCTTCAACACCGCGTTGACAGAGAGTGGCAGGCTGAGGATACTGCGCTGGTGTTGGATCTCGCTCCTTGTACCCCATTTGTAGGCAGGAACAACTAGAGCATAAATAATCATGGCAAACAAATCTAACCCATGTGCGACGGTGCCTGAACACAGGTTCCCCTGACGCCGATCTCACGCCAACGTCGAACCTCGGCCAAGTCAACGCGAAACACGCGCCTCACCAATCCACCATGGCATGACACGCACCCACGGCAGCGGCAACGGCAACACCCGCAGCCGATGATGATGGCTCTCGTCTGCCGCCAACCCGCAGTACCCTGTCCTCAATTCCTCCGCCACTCACAATGGGCAACACCTTCACCAAAGACACGCAGGGCGCAAGCCTCTCAGGCAAAGTCGTCTTCGTGACGGGCGGCAACGCAGGCCTAGGCAAGCAGATGATCCAGAACCTGGCCGCACACTCGCCAGCACGCATCTACCTGGCCGCACGCTCCGCCGACAAAGCCAGCGCCGCCATCGCCGACATCCACAAAGCGGTGCCGAATGCATGCGAAATCGTCCACGTCCCGCTCGACCTGTCGTCGTTTGCGAGCGTCAGCCGCGCGGCGTCGTTCTTTACCGCGCGCGAGTCCCGCCTCGACATCCTCGTGCTCAACGCAGGCATCATGGCCGTCCCCTTTGCGCGCACCGTCGACGGCTACGAGTCGCAGCTCGGCACAAACCACCTCGGCCACGCGCTGTTGACCAAGCTGCTGCTCCCGACGCTGCTCGCGACGGCCGCGCAGCCCGCCGCCGACGTCCGCGTCATCGCGCTCAGCAGCATCGGGCACTTCTTCACCGTACCCGGCGGCATCAGCTTCGACACGGCCGCGTTGGAGCAGCAAAAGACAATGGCGCGGTACGGATCGTCGAAGCTCGCGAACCTGCTGTTTGCGCGCGAGCTGGCCGCGCAGCACCCGCAGCTGACGGCCGTCTCGCTGCACCCGGGCGTTATCCTGACGGACCTCTTCACCAGCGTGCGCGCAAACCCCGTCCAGCGCGCCGGCCTGTGGCTGTATGCGCTGCTGTTTCCCGTCTTGCCTGCACACTACGCCGGCACAGATGGCGGCGCCATGAACCAGACGTGGGCGGCGCTTGTGCCCAAGGACAGGCTGACAAACGGCGCCTACTACCATCCTGTTGGGCGCGTCAAGGCCGGGAGCAAGTGGGCGCGCGACGAGGGGTTACAGAAGAGGCTGTGGGAGTGGACCGAGGCAGAGTTGGCGAGCCACGGGTATTAATTGTGCGAGGGGCTGGAGACTAGGCGCGAAGGGGGAAGGAAAAGGACTGATTTGTTTGTTTGATACCAAGAAGCACGTGTTTGAGAAGAGATAATGCGAAGCGAATGGCAGCGTGGAACTCTTGGTTTCTGGAGACTATTTCTTGAATTCTGCATCTCACAATGCGCATGCGCATGCACGTTTTACACATCTGCACAAAATGCCGGAGAGTATGGTATGATATGATATAGTATAGGATAGAGTGTGGTATCATGCAGCCGAACGTCAAGAGCAAAGAGAGACAGACAGGCGGGACGTGACGAGACGAGACAGAACGAGACGAGATAGGAGAGCGACATGCAATCACCCAGTGAGAGGGGCCTGGATGCCGTCTGCACGCGTGCCGTCAGAGTATGGGACGAGAGGTAGCGAAAGAAAAAGATCCAGCGGGCGACAGTGACATAGTGTCTACCTCTCCCGTAGCCACTTTGCAAATCGCCCCTTGTCCCCTGCTCCCGTCGCCTCAAGATGCGTACTACGATCGTAAAGCTCCTGTCCAATGTAAGCATCCAGTCCGGGTATCTTCGAACCCAAAAGCGACTTACATCATCGTCCTTGCAGATCTTCACATCAAGTACCAAATTCCGCACCTCCTCGCACTTTGTCCAGTTTGGATAAGGCGTGCCCTGCGCACGCTGCACGCCAACAATGACCTCGCCCATAATCTCAAACTTGCGCCAGTTGATGCGCTCTTTACCCGTGACACCACCGGGCGGCGCCTCACGGCTATCACGTGGGGGCGCTGCGCCAGGGAAAACACTGGTGCCAGGGTGCGGCTGCGCCGTTGTGGTGCTCTTGCTCTTGTCCCCAACAAATGTCGAATTGCCTTCTGATGCAGAGACAAGATCCCGGCGGTGCAGCGGGATGTATGGGATGCGTTCGCCCGAGCTGTTGTCCCAGGCGAGACGGTAGGCAAAGTGGGACTTTTGTGGACCCATGAGGATATCAAGTTTGAGGAAATCATGGTTGACGGGCTGAGGGACCATGTCCCGGGTTGCGATAAGGCGGTGCACGGCAGTACCTTTTACGCCGGCGAGGACAGCGCCCAGGGAGTTGTAGTTGTTTAGTTTGCGGAGTTGGCGCGCGACCTTCATCCATTTCTCGAGCATGATGGCACGATGCTTGGGCTTGTCTCGGAAGAGAATATAGTTTGTGACGAGGTAGGCGACGTGATTGAAATGATCCGTCATGCGCGTTACGTTCTCCAGGTTCTTGCATTTCTTCTTTTCTTCTGTGTTCAGGCTGACGTGGCGCACAAGATCTCGTGGTCGGACTGACGAGAACATGATCCAGTCCATCCTGGTGAGTTCTTTTGCAATGGCTTCTTCCGACTCGTTGATTAATTGATGCCACTGAATCTTGGACAGTGACTTGATAGGGTTTGGCACCAACTGTCGAGCCAGTCTCTCACTTCGCTCCAGCTGGGTCAAGTGGGCCGACGAGCCCACAGACCCGATCGTAGATTTCGATCCAGTGGTCAAGCTGCTGCGGGCGACCGAAACTCGGTCACATGACTGCTTGCTGAGGTCTTCGTCTTCGGAATCCTCCTCGAGCACGTTGTTGTGGAAAGCTGGTGCGTGGTCGTTGTGCATTCGCTGCCGGTCGCTGCACGCCCAGTCTGTGTCGTCGTCCTCGGCCACCATTTCGAGATCGCGCAGGATCTCTGTAGCTGCGATTGAGAACTCGCGATTGGTAGAGATTGCTGATGCAAATCTCCGCATAAGTTTGCGGGTGCTGGGAAACGCAAAATCTCCCGGATAGTATGCAACCCATTGTTGGAGGACAGCAAGATAGCGAAGCTGGGAGATGATTCGGATCATGGGCATGTCGCCATTTTTGGAAAGTGCCTCGAAGCGGCGGAGGATGGCCTCAAGGAGCTGGCCAGGGGTACCGAATCTTCGGTACAGCGCGAGGAAGATTGAAACGAATTTTGTGTCGTTTTTGGACATGGGCTGAGCCAGCAGGCGGTCGACCAGCTGGTCGAAGGTGTAGCCATTCTCGTCTGACGGCTTCATGGACATGATGCTCTGCCCCGCATCGGAATCCTGGCCACCTGACTCTTCGGAATCATAGCCTGGAGACTCTTCGTTGAAAAAGGTCTTGTTGGCGTCACTCGGTTTGTAGCGGTGGCCCTTGATGTCTGCAGAGCCGGGACGGAAGCGAACCGAGATTTCAGAGCTGGCACGCTCGTGTTTGCGTGACCAGAGGTCTTTTTGAGTGAGGGACTGCACGGCCGAGGAATTGGCGCGGCGGCGGGAAGCCTGGGAACGGGCTGATGCAAGGTCAATGAGAGAAAGGGATGCGGGGGAGGGATTGCTTTTCAGGGAGACAGGGGAGGGGATTGCTTACGTCGTCTAGCCGCTATCGCAGCGCGGATGATAACCGACAGGCATGCTCGGTGCGTCTCCGGCGAGGCCTCGGAGGTACTGAAGACGCTGACGTCCTGCAGGAGCGACTTTGCTTTTTGCTCGACAACGGCCGGGTCCACTTCCCGGTGGGCGGGGTGCTGGTCGCACTTGGAGGCAGCGAGGACAAAGGGCACGCTCGACTTGTCGAGGGTGACGAGCATCTCCGGGACCTTTGCCAGGCTGTCCTGGTTGGTGACGTCGTAGAGGACAATGGCGGCGTGGACGGGCGGCGTGGCCATGTCGTGGGTGGTCTCGGGCCACTTGATTGTGTTGCGGTCGCCAATGTGGACATCGGTAAAGGACATTTCGAGGAAGCGCACGAGGTAGGGGACGCCGTCGATGGTCCACTTGCGGGAGCAGGCGGCGGGGAGGGTGGCGTCGGGCAGGCCCAGGGCGCGGCGGATGAAGGTCGACTTGCCGGTGGTGCGGGCGCCGAGGACGGTAAAGGTCAGGTCGCGCATGGCGGGGGGCGCGTCGCTGTTGGTGGAGCCCGTCGAGGGCGAGTGTGTGCCCTCGGCGGGCTGGCGCTGGCTGGCGTGCTTGGGCGAGAGGGGGCCCTCTGTGTCGGACGAGTCGACGTCGCTGCGGTCGGCCGAGTGCGAGGGGGCGTGGAGGGGCGGGGGCGGGGAGAAGTGGTAGCGCTGGAAGAAGGAGTCGCTGGCAATCTCGTCGCCGTCGTGGGGCTCGTCGACGCGCTCGCCGTCGGGCGACTCGGATGGGGGCGACATGGGCGCCGAGTGGGCGCGCGACTTGAGGCCGGGGCGCAGGGCGGGCGTGGGCGTAAGGGTGGCAGTGGCAGCGACGCCCTGGACGGATTCTCTGCGGGGCGCCTGCGCAGCCTGAGAGGAGCGCGTCTTTGCGGGGGGGTCTTGGGGGGCCATGGCGGCGGCAGCGTCTACGCGAGGGCGGGTGTGTGACGGCCCCCAGGCAGCGATGCAGGGGCTCTGCTGCGGGACATTGGGCAGCGCAGCGGGCCGAGGCGAGGGCGGCGAGGGCGGCCGGCGGGCGAGGACGAGGGGTGTCGAGGGTGGGTGTTGGGGTGAGGGTGAGGGCGCGGCTGAGGGCGCGGGCGACGTGTGATGTGCTGGGTAATAGGTGTTTATGCAGACAGTAGGTGGGGAGGAGAGGTTCCTGGGCGATGAGGGCGGCGCCAGACCAGATCAGACATGGACATGGACATGGGCGCGAATGGCGGGGGAATCGAAGACGTCGGCCCTTGGACTTGGCGGGCACTGGCTGGCTAAGCGACCGCTCCTGCTGCTGCTGCTCCTGCACTCTGTCCCTCCCATCACTGTCACTGTCACCTCACCACACGCCTACATCCAACCGCTGCCCTCGCCGTCGCCCTCCGCCGAACCTGTCACATACTTGGCTCTGCCTTTGTTTTTCCGCCTCATCGATAGCTCATGTGCTATTGCCGATCACTTCATACTGCATCCAACCCTTTTCACGCAGGACCTGCTGACACCTGCTTGTTCCTTTTCCTTATATGTACTGCTCACTAAAGAAATGGTATAATTAGACATAACCAACGTATACTATCATCGAGTTACCCACATGATCGAGTTACCACCCAAATTTGCTGGCAGAAACTAACATTTCGCACCAACATATCTCAACAACAATAGCTAACTAGTTAGTTAACTAACTACAATATTTATACTGTCTTTGTAAAGTATTCTAGATACGTCAAAGAATACTATATCAGAGTCTAAAGTTTTATTGTTAAGTTGTCACAGTCTGTTGGGACCATAAGGGATCAAACCCACGAAGGTTGATCGACAGGCCTGACAGACCGACCACAATCGGGACTAGTGTTGGTTACACCCGTCGACCTACAAAGTCTGCCTCCACGATAGATCTGAAGCAACCAATCTTCTACCTACCCAATCGTTGCAACGACTATAGTTGATTCATCACTCATACCTTTGCCGTATCAACACAGTCCTACCGTGATAGTAAGAACTGTACTGTTGTTGACAGTAAAGTGTTGCCTGTAAGCTGTCAAGGTTCTAATGGCTGGACTCGAAGGAGTCACGTGCTGGCCATAGAACTAAGGTTTACCTGTAAAAGACTTTTTATCCTGCTCCTGTTCGGAACATAGCTTAAAGAGCTACGTCCTGTCATTGCACCTGCCTTGATGATCACTGCCTGTCGTAGATAGCTGTCTGAATACACATGTTCTGGATAGCTGCTCCTCCTACTACCTGTCTGCTCGTACTGTTAGATGCGGTACGCTCAGAGCCCGAGCCCACCCTGTGACATGAGTAACAAAAGAGATAGTTAATAGCTTGTTATACAAAGGCCACAGGATGTAATAAGACGTTGTTGTTGAGATATCATGGTGCGAAATTCCAGAATTTACTAGCAGATCAGGGTGGGTAACTCGGTGATGTGGGTAGCTCGGTGATAGTATACGTTAACACCAAGGCCGTTGAAACACAGTCGATAGCCAGTATCTCATGGGAAACAGCAAATAAACCCTGCAATTCACACACCCCACCCCTTGAAACCAAAAAACAAAATCACCCAAGCACCACAACCATATACCGCCTCTCGCTCGTCTGGTCGAATCCCATCCAGCTGTCCAGCTCCACAAAGTCCTCCACGCTTCGTTTCCGCGGGCGCATCGGGCACGCCACCGCAGCACTGGAGCTCGGCATCACATTCGACGACGATGCTGACACGGATTTACTCATAACTGAAGTCTGCATCGTCGACTTCAGTGTTGCCGTGCTTTTGGCCAGCGGCGTAGGTTTGGCCGGAGCAGGCGTGCCTATGACGGGCTTGCTGCTCGGCTTTGCTGGAGTTGCTGGAGAGTTCTTGGGCTTCGGCTTAATAGCTGACTTCGGCTTAACAGCTGGCTTTGGCTTGTCCAGCGCCTTTGCTCTGCGTTGCACATCGTTTGCCTTATGGATAAAGTCACTAGGCGACCGAAGAGTGTCTAGTTTGAGTGTCAGGTCTAAAGGCCGTGTTGGTGTAGCTTTCGAGGTTGTACCTGAACCGATGCCTGCATCAGACGCCACCACGACGGTTGCAGTAGTGCCGAGCAAGAGAAGAATCAATGATTGGATCTGCATGATCTTCTGGGTGAACGTGTTACGTAAAAGAGCGGCGTGGGCGTGAAAATAGTTAATACAAGATCTCGTGTAGAGAGAGTATCAAACTCAAAAGAATGGCTGGAAATTGCAATTCCAAGAAAGCTACCAGACCTGAAGAGAAAGGAACACACGGACAGGATACATCAGTCGCGAACAGGAGCATGAATATATGTCGTTCCCACTCGGATGGGTTCTAAAGACACAGTGCCTAGTCTTTGCTTGGCTATTACGGACTTTCCTAACACCTGGGTTTTCCAAGCTCCGCCGGCAGATACTATGGAATAAATCGGCGTCAGATTCAGCTTGCACGAGAACTCGAGAACGAAACCACATATGGGATCAAATTCACACCTCCACACTGTAATCATAGCCTACGGAAGATTACAAAAGATCCTCACTCTTGACCCAGGACAACCCTTCTTCATGCCTCATTGACTAATTGCACTAGTTTTCTATGTGTACAGTACCACATTCACGTGTACATGGATGTGTCGCGTTTCAATTCGTTGATCAAAATCGTTCGGCGTACGCGCCGCTTTTCTGCAGGTGGCGCTGATTTATCGGAATCTGGCATCCTTCGGACTTCAAAATCTATTCAGCCTTCGACTGTGCCGCTGGACTTCTACTTACTTTCCCGACCCCGGTTACTTGGGCGCTTATCGCAACACCTGTTTTTCACTTGTTGTCTCGGCCATACTTATCAAGCTTTTGACTACAAACCACCGTCTCTTCGTCAGTTCGCAAAGTCTCGACATCCGCGATGTGCTTTTAGGCGACATCGCTGGAAGATAAGCCGACTACGAGATTTTTGGCATCGACTGCGGAAGTGATGAAGACATTGTCTACATCACAAAACGTGCGCCTGCAAAACCCACACAAGGAACCTCAGGCTGCTCAGACTGTGATTGGTTCACGCCTTGGGATCAAGACGACAATGCTAGTTTGCTCTTTAAACGAGATGCTTTCGACCAGACGACCCGCGATGCCAATACGACGTTGCGACATCTATTCCACCGTGGGGATAGTAACTCAAAGGAAACTTTGATTGAATGCGATAAGAACACTGGATTTGTGCTGGAATCATACCGCTATCCTACCAATGCTGACATGGCTAAAGTATGTTTTTGAGATCTTTAGTACGCAATGCTGACGCAATATAGATGACCGGAGCGAAGATATATGACTATGAACCTTTCGACAAGCCCGACCAGTAAAGCTACTATCAGCTCAGAGAGACTGGTAAACTCCAACCTCGTCCAGTGCCTGGCATCATCTACGAATCGTACTGTGTCCGTGGAACACATTCTGGAATGGCAAGTCTTGGTCGACTTCATTCGCTCCGACATGAAGCGCTGTGAGCATCTTGCTACTTACTTCCAGGACCCGGTCGAGGTTGACACTACCCTCAATTTTGTAAGTGGAGGAGTCACAAAGCTAGAAAATATGAAGACCAAATAAACTGGCATTAAATGGGTCGCTCATCAATATCCTGGAAACAAAGGCTTCGGAAGTAAATTCACTTATGAATTTGTCAGTCTGCATGATGCAGTGAACGGTAGAAAGGAAAAGGTAAGAGAATCGAAGGTAAGAAAATCGAAAAGGTAACAGAATCGAAGAGACTCTCAAGTAGCGACCGTATCAATGCTAACACAATCTAGCTTTGGAGTGAAGGCAAAGATACCAAAAATTCAAAGAGATCCAATGGCCAGTCGGTCAGCGATAGGAAGCCTCAGCTCAGCTCCTACGCGACCATCTTCCGCGCCTGGCAAGCCGCTATCGAACGCAGCATCTTCAAATGGGTGGTCATCAAACTCGACATAGACGTATTACACCAGTTACGGAAGGTCTTCACTACTGGCGATGCCTACCGCGCGCGTGCGCTCACCCTCCTATCAGTCAATCTGGGAGATATCCCCGACAAACTCTATGAGGAGGGATCACGACGTGAGCAAGATAAGTGGAGATCTGCAATGGCGCACCTTTTCACGGTTCTCAAGGAAATTGCTGCTCAAGCTGGAAATCCGCCCCCGCTATGCCTGTTCTTCTCTGATGATTCGACTGAGCCGACTGATTGGACTGCATTACAACAGAATATGTTGAAGTCAATTCCAGACCTTCACCATGTGAAGAATTTTGAGCTAACTAGTAAGAGATTTATGTCCGAACGTTCAGCAACCACAGTGTTCGAGACTCTGGAGAACTTTCCAAATCTCGAAAGTTGCAGGATCTACTCATGGGACAATTTCCAGTGGGGCGAAGGAAACGAATACTTGTCCGAGAAGGCATTCGACACTGCAACACACATCCTAAGACCTCATTTTGACCTTGACAGATTTGAAAAACGCCATCTTGACACCAAAATTTGCCAACCTGAAAGAGCTGAGGCTATCAGTACACCACGAGGAATGTCGTGATGAAGAGCGGCAACCAGCAAACTTGATATGAGGCAACGAAGTCGACGATAGCTACATCCAAATTGCACGTCATCTGGCCACTCTGCCCAAGCTGAGAGTATTGTAACTCAGAGATCCACTCGTTATCGGCTCCAACTTCTTCCAATATATCTCAAAATTTCCTGCGCTGGTTGATTTCGAGCTTGGTTTCTCAATCGCTACAGCAGATGGGAAATGGTTCTGTTGAGGTTCTACCTTGAGCAAGGCTCGTAGATATAACTCGGGTTGGTTCTCAGGGATGAGTACCGA
>WODD01000037.1:80326-222018 GCA_019775935.1 Neoascochyta sp. HWLR27 | reverse complement strand
CCTTTAGTGTCTTGGCGTGATGGCACATCACATGACTATAGTTAGTGCGGATCTTAGGTTGCCCCGCTATGCATTAGCTCTCTTGGCTTGTCGCGATGTTCTAGTACGAGTTGTTTCTTCAGGATCGTAACAGGTTCTTCGAAAAAGACGAAGAGCTCGTCAAAAGCCTGGCCGATAGCGACGACGAAGAAGAGCAATATCAGTACTATGAAGATAGCGAGGAGAAAGAGTGGGAAACGCGCCCTATAGTTAACCTTAATGTCTCTGAAGACGAGGATGGACCTCTCGTCGAACGCGACGACAGACAAAACAAATTCCGTACGACACCAAACGAGACAACCTTAACGAAGCTCATGATCGATATCTCCAAATTCCTAGAGGCGTCCAGTTCCTTGCGAAAGTTCATTCTCCGCCACCGGCACTCCGCATAAGAATCTTCTCTTATGAGCTGAAAGCCTTGGGCGCTCGAGCAGTGCTACGGGCGCAGACGCTATTTTCAATTCTGGTATCTCCGATCCGGCACTCACCGCAACCACAACGATAGGTTTCATGAGTGCCGTATGTCAGCAGATGAACCCTTCATTATGCGCGACCGCATCTATTGGAGTGCTGGCGATAGATGGCGCCCGAATGCGGAAACTGTAGACGCTTTGGGTAGAGCGGTGGGAAAAGACGTCAAATACTGCTTTCTCAGTAATGAATTCTGGGAGGATAGGTATTGGTGGGGGGCGCGGTACACCGGAGACGTGGAGTGGGAAGAGCCTGCAATCCTTCAATGCGACGATACGTCAGGGTATGAATAAAAACACACCACCCTCTGATAACAGTTGAATAATCCCGCCTCTCCTTCCCCCCCTACAACCACCCTCCCAGCGTCCCCAAAACGCCTAACCCAAACACACCCCACGCAATCCACCCACCCCTCCCTCTCCCAACCGCCGCATCATTCCCAAACTCAAACCCCACGCTACTCCCCTCCTTGGCCGCCTGTTTCGCAAAGCACCTAAACCTCGTCTCTGTCTCCCCACCCGCACCACCCAACAGCCCCGCCAAACACGACCGCACATTCGCGAGCTCCTCCTCACCCGGCTGGCAGAAAAGATAGCAGCCGTTCGGCGCGAGATAGGTCGATTCATTGCCGTTGGGGATCGACGACGGAAAAGTCGAGTACGGGACGATGCGGTTGACGTGCCCGTTGCAGCATGTGTCGAGGATCGTGTTGTTGGAGCCGCCGAGCGGCACACCGCATGATGCGGCGCTGACGGGCGGACGCGGGATGGGCGAGAGTTGTTTGGGGCATTCGTAGGCCATTTTTGTTTTTTGATTAGGTGGGTGGCTGGGTGGCTGGGTTGCTGGTTGGTTGTTTGATTGATGGGGTGGGTGGCTCTAAATGCGATGGGATCCAGTGCTGGACAGGGGTTGATGTTGAGAAAGCACGACCTGCGTAGCTTTCGAAGAGCCTCGTTGTATTGCAATGCAATGAATGATTTTACTGCGATGGCAAGTTGAAAACGGCCGTGGTCTCGTGAGTCGTGAATCGTGTTTGCTTAGAATGGAATGGGATGGGCAAGTGCGATTTAGGTCGCCGGACAGAAAGAAAATAAACGCAACCAAATGCTAACAAAGCGATGATGATGATGGGCAGTCTCCTGCCTTGGGACTGTATCATAATAAACAACTGCGTTCTATTCATAGGGTTGGACCCAGTTTCGGTACGAATCCTTCCGGCCTTAGGCGCGCGCGAGGCGGCTGTGCCACATGGTTGGTTGGTGAGCGATGCGCAAGAGATACGCGCGCGCTGAAAACAAACAAGGGGACAGAAATAGACACGACAAAACGAAACAAGGTTTATAAGAAGGTGGTTATGTGGCCGAATCCTGATGCAGTATTGCGGCGTGGATGTGTGGTGTGGTAAGGACCTATAATGGGTAGCCACGGGTCATGACCGATGTTACTTTTGGCGCCATCACCGGAGGAAAAGGACTTGAGCTGGTTTGATACGCTTCCTCACTCTTGGTTCCAATGTAGGGGCAGAGGTTCCCACAGTATTGATGTGGTGAGTTTGAGTCGGTCCTACCCAACAGACCTCCGCTTATTCCTCTGTCTCGCCATCGTCTTCATGCGCTATAGCCCATGGGCTCCTCTTGCGAAGCGAGACTCCCCATTTCTCTAGCACAAAAGGGATAGGTGCTAAACATATAGCGATGATCGTGAGGATGAAACAAGCATTCCTGGTGCCCATCGTGAGGAACAAGCTTCGCCCGACCAGCGGAAAACCAGCACCGGCTACATTCCGCACAAGACCGATGCCTGCAAGTGCTGATGCCGAGAAGGTCTTATAAGAGTCCTCCGTGTACGTAAGTGTCATGAGAATGAGACAATAAAACGACCAGCCCCAGAAAGTCGAGACAAGAACAGGGAAGAAGGGGTGTATATCCGGTGTTGCTGTGAATGCAAAAGCGAGAAGTGAGACTGGTAAAACGATAGCCGCAAGCTTAGCATGGTGCACACGTGCTTCAGGTACGTCCCGATCACCAGCTTGAGCAACTTGTCGTTGGTAATGGCGCTCTTGGAACACGTTAGTGAGAAGGCCAAGGCATATACCCAGAACAATTCCCATGAAGCATATTCCCACCCCTACGGTATCGTAACCGTAGCCGTCAGGACCAAAGATGATGTGGAATGCCCCATTGAAGAGAAACGATAGGCCGTAAAGAAAGCCGTTGTATAAAGCGCCAAACTGCACAATAGCCTCTGTAGACAAGAAGCGGAATGGGCGCACGAGAGCAGTACCAAATAGCGCCTTGGGTCCTCGTTGTTTCATTTCGTCAGGAATCTCGAGTCCTGCATCTCCTGTTACTTTACTCAGTCTCTGAGCTTTCTTCAGCAAAATGACACTGTGACGAGTTTCTCCAAGTGCGCAGAGCGCGCCGACCATGATGATCCAGAAGACGAGGCATATGAAGAACATGATGCGGAACACAGCGTGCCAATCTCTGCCGTGTGCGATGAAGGAGAACAGTACAAAGCCCGTCGGCGATCCCCCAGTCGCTGCCCAAAGGAACCATGACATTGCTGGTCCAGTGTCATGGTGATGAAAGAGGTCTGCAATTGTGCCACCGAAGTTTGAGATGGTTGTGGACGAAAAGTAGCCCGAGCAAAGGCGGAGAAAGAGGAAAAGTCCAAGACTTTCGGCGTGGGTTGTTGCAAGGAGTAGGAGAAGGAAAATGCCGTAAGACACAATATATACTGGCCTTCTGCCAAAGTACTCCGAAAGCGGTGCTAGAGTCATAGGGCCGAAAGCCAGGCCCGCAATGTACATGCTCAGTCCTAGGGTTGCGACATGTGCGGACACGTCCATATCTTTTGCGAAATCGCCGGCCACGGGGGAGAATCTGAGAGCTCGGTCAGCTGTTGCCATAGGACACAGGTTCTTTCAGCATGGTGTTTACCCAGATGCACCCCAGCTAACGCTGAGATCGACGGGTATGATTGCCGCCACCATCAACCATTTCCGCAGCCATGACCAGTTCCTGGGGTCCTCAGGATCATTGCGTTCAAATGAAACGACCCTGTTAGCCGCTTCTGAAGGCAAAAGAGGCTCCCTCCCGCTCTCGTGGTGCGCCATCTTCAGTCGCGTTGGAGGCAGCCATAACCGAACCCCGCGGGGCTGTGGTGGCTGTCCGGTGCGACTATGACGTCAGATGGTCATGCGCCCTGGCGGGACGTCCTCTCCAACCTAGACAACCGCTCAAGCTCTGTATCTCTTGACGAAGGCAGAAGGTCGCAACCGTTTTCCAATCATACGGATATTAGCCTTGGTTATTGTGAGGTGTGCTCAATCTTCTCAGCTCGGGGTCTTTCCCACCGAACCCCGAGTTCCAACCAACATCCCCTCAATCTACACCAATTACCCACGATTTAGGACGGGATGATGCCCTACATCTCCAGTTGATTAATCCGCGTGGCCCTGTTATAACCCTCGAGGCGGACCGTTGGGTATCACCAACGCTGCAATCAGCCACTCCCTACAACATGCGTTATCTTATAACCGCAGCGCTGCTGCTATCCTCAACCGTGCATGGCTTCCTGAACGCTACAGAAAATAACAGCAGTCTGACTATCGCCAACGAGCGTCTTGTTGCTTCAGTTAGCAGATCTCGTGGTTACATCAACAAGCTCCTTCTGGATGGGCAGAATCTGCTGGGCACTGAGAATGGGAACACAGGTGGGTTGTGATTGTGGCTATTAGAGTCCGTTTCTAATTCGATGACCAGGAGTTGGCCCTTACCTTGACTGTTATTGTACTCCGTCTGGCTTTTGGACGCCAGGTCGAGGCAGTGTCGTCGACTACAAGCTGTTCCAAGGCACCGATTCCACGGGCAAAAAGTATGGTGGAAGGTAGGTACTCGATGAATAGTCATCACAGAGTTTGTGCTCGATCCATCTGACGGACGCGGTTGTGTTTCATTCAGATAAGACGACGCAATGTCTTGGATGTTTTAACTGATTGACTGCAGTATGTTTCTTCACCCTTCCGCCTCATAGTGGCATTTTCGAAGCCAATTTGAGGTTCAAATCTGTAAAGAAAAATCCATGACCCGGACCTGGCACTGATATTCACAGTTTCGATGGGAGAGACGTACAATACTACTGGAGTCCGACTGGAGCAATATGTACGTAAGCTATACGAACTCCCAGCCACTGGACTAACACCTTCGAAAGTGGTTCCTAAAGGAGGGCGAAACCGGATTACATACCTTCAGTAGAGTCGCCTATCACAACGAAGCTACGCCATTCTGGCGTAATTTGCAAGAACTAAGGACATTGTTCCGCCCGAATCGTAAGTTGCTTCTAACTCTTATTAAACGAAACTAACGAGCTGCAGACGACCCTCCTTTGTTCACTCACTTCGTGACGAACGAGAAGTTTTCAGCGCCTAGACCCGACACGGACGGCCAGATCACAGTGCAAGATGCAACGTGGTATCTCCCAAACAAAGAAGATCCTTATGTCAAGGGCGTCGGAGATTACTTTACTAAATACACTTTTCAAGACACATGGCGTGATCACAAAGCGCACGGTATGTATGCAGACGGATCTGGAAGTGCCGATGGTTCCACTTACGGCGCCTGGCTGGTTCATAACACGGTAGAAACCTACTTTGGCGGACCGTTGCATTCGGACCTCGTAGTTGATGGTATTGTTTACAACTATATCAGGTGGGTGGCCCACCAGGCATTTCTTCTCTTCCTCGCTAATGTCAGGCCAAGTTCAAACCACCATGGGGATAGCACGCCTAACATCACAAATGGCTTTGATCGGACTTTCGGGCCACAGTATTACCACTTCAACAAGGGCGGGTCCCTCGAAGAGTTGCGCCACGATGCCGAACAATACGGCCTGCGTCCCGACTGGAACGTCAAATTTTACGACTCCATAGCCAAACATGTTCCTAATTACATTGCTACCTCGGGTCGAGGGACTTTTAAGGCGAGGTTCGACCTTCCTAGGGGCGCGAAAGAATCCATTGCCGTGCTTGCGCAAAGTGGCGTTGACTTCCAGGATAACGTGTTAGATACAAAAGCCTATCAATACTGGAAAAATGTCCAAAATGGCGAAGTAACCATTGATCGTGTTAAAGCTGGAAAATACCGCCTCACCGTCTACGCAGAAGGTGTATTTGGCGACTACACGCAAGACGAGATCGTTGTATCAGCGGGGAAAACCACAGCGGTGCGTGTGAAGTGGGTTCCAGAGAGCGCGGGCAGTGAATTGTGGCGCATCGGCGTTCCAGACAAGAGCTCTGGGGAGTACAGACATGGGCACGGACAGAATCGTGACCATGCCCTACTCACCGATGAATACCGGATGTATTGGGCCGACTACGACTTTGTGGAAGAGTTTCCCACAGGCGTGGCGTTTAAAGTAGGCCGCGACGATCCCGCTACGGCGCTTAACTACGTGCATTGGAGCGTTTTCGGCGGCAAGGCCAATTACAAACGCCCTGAACTGGTGTACGACAATATCAACAATTGGACGATTCTCTTCGATGTCAAGGCGCAGCAGCTGTCGAAGAAGAGGGTGGCTACATTCACCGTGCAGCTCGCAGGAGCCAAGACAGCAGCTGGGAACACAGACGTCTACAACGCCACCGAGCCATATTCAAATCTCCCGTACACTGTTAGCGTAAATGGCCGCGATCTCGACCCGTGGATCATTCCGTGCGTACCACTCGTGTCGAGGGATGCAACCGTCGCTAACCATACAACCAGGTATCACCAGTCAAGCTCCTGTGCTGTGAGGTCTGCTGTCGGTAAGCTGAGGGCGGTGTCTACAGCTACCGGCGTTTGCTGACAACCGAGCAGTTTGCTACAATGTTGCGCACAAGTTTGAATTTGATGCCAAACTATTGCGACAAGGCGAAAATGTGCTTGTGTTGAGCCTGCCGTTCGGGGGAAAGAATTACGAAAGCGCTCTCCTTCCCGAGAGCCTGTACGTCCAGTACGATGCTCTGCGGCTGGAGGTCAGATAGCATGCGACGTGAACTGTTGTGGGAGGGCACAATTGGCTGGTGGATGGATAGTATTTGCATCACTGTGGTCCAAAGTTCAAATGGCCGAGCTGTCACGCCACTGGGCACGAGGGCCTAGGTATCTCAAGCGGGGAGAATGAGGAGAATCTGAATATTCCGGCTCTCTGTCCCGAGCTGTCCGCTGTGTCCAAGTAGGGCGTTAGTGCCGATGAGAGTACCTAGCCTGATTATATCAAGGCGTTAAAGGTCCCAGCGAGGCAGGCTGCGGCAAAGTGTCCCCGACCAATAGAAATTACCATCATCGATCGTGAGATACTAGTGTGGGTACACACTCCCTCCGACGAGGTATCCTCGCGTCTCCTCCACAAAACAACGACTTGTGCGGGTATGTGCCCACGACGATGCGCAAGATCAATATTCGACCCTCAGTGCCCAATTTGGAGCAACACGGTGGGCGAGTGCTGATTCCACGGCACCAGCGCCCTCAACCTCCGTATGACGGCGCCAAGGGAAAGCGAATAGCCAAAGCTGTAAGCAATGTTATCAGATGCTGAAACTAGCCGCTTGACAGACTGCAGTGTACAAATTGCCGCAAACGAAGTGAGACTGTCCAGGCTCTGTCGGCGTCTCTGGACAATTAGCCTTCGACTAACCACCTTGACCAGAGACAAAATGCACTGGAGGGACGCCGTCGTGTGTGGAATGCCAGATAAACAATCGAGAATGTATCTACGAGCATGGCCGCAGAGACCGGATGACGGATCTCACCTCGCATAAAGAACTCCTGCTTGCACTCGTCAAGGACCTCGCGACCAACGCCGGCGACGCAGACAAAGCAAAGATCAAAAATGCCCTCCAAGAGGTAGCCACGATCGTGTGAGTACTGGAGTCTTGCTAATCCTCCCAGATACACGAAGACTCCGAACTGTCACCACCCGAGACCCATACGTATACGGAAACTGCAGGTGAGCCCTCGCTGGCCACTCGCGGCGATTCTAGCGGGTCAACAAGCACCACCTACGCGACAAGCGACCGCGGGGCAGAGCTTGGCCGCAACATCAACGAGGACAACTACTCGGAGATTGCTCTGCTCCACGAACCCGACTCCAACGCACCAGCACGCCGTCACGCCGCCAACAGCCCATTCATCAAGTTTGTCTCGGACTCGACGCTCTGGATCGACAATGGCGACGTCGAAGTCGACCATCTTACTCACCCCTACGATCTGCCTCCGTTTGAGGAAGCTACAGAACTGCTCCGTCTTTACCTGAGCACTGTTCACGACTGGCTGCCCATCTTGCCGGCATGCTTTGAAGACCAGGTTCGCAGATACTACGAACACCCAGTCCAGGTAACTACCAAATGGAGGGCTACGTTGAATCTGATTTTTGCCATCGCGGCTCGATATCGTGCTATGCTCCGGGGGGATAGCATTGCAGAAGGCAACAGAGGCAACGAGGATGTCACTTACATGTCGAGGGCCGTACAGCTGCTTGCCATTGAAAACAATGCAATACTTACCAAAGTGCCCGACATGCCCTGGATACAAGTAGGCTCCTGCGACTCCCGCTCGACTGAATCTGACCGTGGCAGGCACTCGGGCTACTTTCAATGTACTATCTCTCGGCTGGCCACGTACACAAGTGAGTTGTAGTTCCAAAACTTGGTATCCTTGTCTGATAATCCGATTGCAGAGCATGGTCAACCGTCAACATCGCCATCCGGCTGAGCATTGTGCTAGATCTACACCTGAAGAACGACGGACCAGAAGTGTGGCACACCAGGATTGATGCCAAATCCCTGACGTGGTGGAGTTTGAGATCGCTTGACACCCTTCTATCCTCCATAACGGGCCGACCTTCTGCCATCTCGGTCCATGATTGCAACTCTTCATTCCCCCGTAGTCTTTCGCAAGACGAGGCACGGCAGCGCTCAATAATCTTTTTGCAGACCAACCTCAGGATCGCCGTCATCGCGCAATGGGCTTTGTCTTCGCTATACTCGGTCAGCGCAGCAGATCTCCCGCAGCAAGTTCTCCAGGAGCGCACCATCAGGCTGACTGCTGAGCTTGAAACGCTACTTCCAGCCATCCTGGATCATGAGCGCCTAATCCTCCACTTCAACTGGCTCTATACAATGATTTTGATTACACGACCGTTCCTCCATCACATCGCGACGCACATCGACGATGACACAGCGGCGCCACCCGAAGCATGCGAGCTCGCAAAACAATGTCTCCGGGCCGCTCACAGCACAGCCCGTCTTTTCCCCGAGCAGCCGAACGAGAGCATCTTTCGCAACGGGCCCTGGTGGTGCTTAACTCACTACATCATGCACGCCATGAGTGTCCTCTTACTGGTCCCGCCGACCTCAAGCGCCGAACCGAGCACCGCGAGCCCCAGCACGCCGCAGTCAATCGACAAGCTCGTGCGTTGGCTGCAGTGGATGAAACTACGAGACGCCATGGCGGCGCGCGCACTCGCAGCCGTACTCGAGTCGCGCCGGCGCACCGGCGACGACGCCTTCATCGACCTATTCGCTCAGGACTCGCCGGGTCCGTACCCCGAGTACTCGCTGCCGCTGTGGGATCTGGGCATTGGCATCGACGGCGGGCCGGCGCCCTTCATGAACGATGCCGACGAGCTCGACGATCTAGTCGCGACGGCCGAGCCGCCGCCAGCGCAGGCGCAGGCACAGACTCAACTGGGACTCCTGCCCCTGCCGCCACGGTATAACAGCGCGTTCACCGGGTCGCAGAACATTTGAGACCAGTGAAAGCGGGCGGGCGGGTGAGCGGGCACGAGGCTCGCCAGCTACCCCCCACTCATCAAAGAGGCACCCGCGCAAGCACACACATGGCCAGAGTCGGGATTGGAAGTTGCTATGTCGTTACAAGTTCAATACTCGTCTACCTAGCAACCTATCTTGATTTATGTATTAATACAAACACCTCTTCGTGTCAGCGATTGGAAGTTAATTGGCATACGGGCCGCTCGCTTCGAATGGTGTGCCAACGGCAGTCAGGAGAGAGGAGATTAAGAGGAGATAAGAGTGATGATGCCGTATTGAGACATGGTGTTGACTATGATATGTTAAATTGGTGCAGGTAAGTCTGCTAGCGACACCGTGCTCCGTGTTGACTTGATACACTACCCTCTCCACCAATTTCGTATACATGGCACAGCACACGGAACAGGATGCTGCAGTGTAGACGTATGCTATACACTAAGCTTGCTTTCTGAGGAGCGCTATCTATCTACATAGCGCTTGACGCAGCTGCTCTATCTATCCAAACCAATTCCCTCGAGTTCCGCTCAAACGCCCAACGCCATTCATGCAGCCAGCCCAGCACCGACAACATTCCCAAACACAACAGCGTCTCTCCTCGTATGCTTATGCGACCTCCATGACCATGCGCCCGGCCATCTTGACCTCGCCCTTCATCTTTTGTGTTTCGCCTGACAAGACGCGCCCTGCGGGGGCTTGCAGCCACTCGTCGGGGACGGCAAGCGTGGTGCCTTGGGCGTTCTGGATGTAGCGGACGTAGAGCGGGTTCGCGCGCTCCTGCTCGGGCTCGTCTTCCTGGGCTGACTCGGTGATTTCTGTGCGGCGGCCGCGTTTCGGAGGTTGCTTTTTCAGGAGGCGGTTGATGGTGTCGAGCTGAGTTTGTTAGTATGGGAAGGTAGAGCAGGGAAGGGGTGAGGGGTGGGATGTATAGTACCTTCTCCTCCTCGTTGCGCTTCTCGCTGAGGTTCTTACGGCGACGCGCCATTTCAGCACGACGCATGGCGTGCTCTTCGGCAGTGAGGTGTTTCTTCTTCTGCGCCTCGTTGGACAGGGCGAGCAGGCTGCCATCGACGGTGTCGGCCTCGTCGGCGACAATGGCACGCTGGCGGCGGGTGAGCTTGGTGATGTCGGGCGTCTGATCGCGACTCAGATCGCCGTCCGAGTCCATGTCGACATCGTCGTCGATGCCACGGGTGAGCTCATTCTCGTCGTCATCTTCGCCTTCAGCATCGTCGTCCTCGCCCAGGGCGTCTTCGTCGTCGAGGTCCGAGTCGGGGTCGCTCAGGTCGTCGTCGTCATCATCGTCGTCGAGAGCGAGCTCCTTTGCTTCCACCGAGTCCTGGGCTTTTGTGACGCTGATGGTGGGCTTGGCAAGGACCGAGGACTTGGGGATGACGGTGCGCGGTCGGGGCGTGTCGTCGTCCATATCGTCTTCGTCGCCCTCGGCATCCATGTCGTCGTCTTCGGTGCCCTCGGCGTCCTCGTCGTCGTCCTCTTCGTCGTCGTCATCGTCGTCGAGGTCCATAGCATCCGCTTCCTCAGCCTCGTCCTCATCCTCGTCTTCGTCCTCGTCGGTGTCGACCTCGCGAACGACACGGCTGCTGCGCGAGGCGCGCTTGCCGGAGACAATGTTGCGGGAGCTCAGGGCAGCCTTTGCGACGGGGGCGGCGGTAGCGGTGGTGGCTTGGCGCAGCTTGTTGGGCGACGACTTGACGGTGAGATGGATCGACTGGCGCGTCTCTTCGGGCGAGGAGCGCTGGATGGTGGCGGCGTTGGCGGTGCCGCGGCGGGGGCGGGTCGACGAGGCCGTGGGGGCGGCGCTGGGCGCGGTCAGAGGGGGATCGCGGGTGCGTAGGCGGGGCATGACTGGGGTGGTGGAGTGACGGAGTGGGAAGGGTCGAGGGCGAGGGGGTGGGCGAGGGAGAGGGAGAGGGAGAGGGAGAGGGAGAGGGCGTGTTTATGGGCGTGTTTATGGGAGTGGTCATGCAGGGATGGGGGGCAGAGGTGGCACAATCCAGCGCCCGTCGGCCCTTCATGTCCTTGTGCGTCTGGCGTCTGGCGTCAGCGGCGGGCGACGTACCTGGTCGTCTCGTCCTGGTCCGAGTAGTCGTCGTTATCGGTGCTGGTGCTTGTGCTTGTGCGGCGCTGGCGCTTGGCCGCACGATCAGCCATGACGGGCGTCAGTGGACAAAGCAATTGATTGTACAGGCAGCGAGACGTCTCTGGTTGCAATGCCTAGTTAGTCGTGAGCTGCTGGGCGAATCAGGGCGCTGGTCCTCGTCCCATGCTTTTCGCCGTCGTCGACATGCGCAGGCGCGGCGCCTTCCCCAGAGCGAGCCCGCGGCCCGTGCGCCTGCTCCACTCTCCACCTCTCGACCTTGCCTTCATTCACCATTCACCATTCACCCCACTCGACGCATCCATCTTCTCCACTCTACTCTATCCTCACATCGGCTACAATTGACACAACACTCGCATTTAAGACGTCTAACTACATAACGCCTATCAAGAAAAACCTACTTGTTGCTAGGGTACAAATACTCAGTCTGCGCGAAAAACTCCTCCTTGATCAGACGCGGACTGGTGAAGCGCAGGATTGGCGTAGCGCTGCCTGCTTTGTCATTCGTTCCGCTAGCCCTGCTGCCGCCGAAGCTCTGCTGACCGATAAGTGCGGCTGTCGTTTTGCAGTCTAGTCATCATATTAGCATGTCCTCAAAACAACGCACACAGATCGACCAACTTACTGATGTAAAAGTTTCCTGCAGAGTAGCGGAGAGCATCCTCTGCCTCTCTGATCGCTGCTCGTGAGTTCGCAAACACGGCACCAGTGAGCGCAAAGTTCCCACCGCCCTGGTCGATCTTGGTCAAGATAGAGCTCCATTCCGCGTCGGGGTAGATGTGAATGGCGAGTACAGGGCCGAAGATCTCGTAGTTGAAGAGCTTGTGGTCAGGTGAGTCGGCAAGGTAGACTGTCGGCTTGACAAAGTAACCCTCAGAATCGTCGTATGTACCGCCGGCAACAAGCCTGAGTGAAGAGTCTTTGTTGCTCTCATCTATAACAGCCTTGATCTTGTCGAATGAGCGGCGGTGGATAACAGGGCCCATGAATGCAGAGAGATTCTTATCAGGGTTCCCGATAGTGATCTTGTTGACATCTTTGAGGAACGAGTCCAAGAACTCCTTGGACCGTGACTCTGGCAGATAGAGACGCGAAGTGGCAGAGCACTTTTGACCTTGGTACTCAAATGAACCACGAATGGTATGTTTGGCTGCAGAAGCAATGTCGGCGGATGGATGGATCAAGGTAAAGTTCTTTCCGCTTGTCTCTCCAACCATTCTTGGGAACTCACGGTAAGTCTGCTTTCCAATTCCCTCTCCTATCCGTGCCAATAACGACCGGAAAACATCGGAAGAACCCACAAAGTTGAGACCGGCAAAATCGCGGTGGTTGAAGACGACATCGTTGATCTCCTCTGCGTCTCCAGGTACAAACTGGATGACATCCGGAGGGAGTCCGGCTTTAAGTAGAATCTTGTACACGACGGTGCTGGCGTATATGTTTGAGGGTGAAGGCTTCCAGAGGACCACATTGCCCATAAGCGCCGGACCTGAGATCAAGTTTCCTCCAATCGCCGTGAAATTGAACGGAGAGATGGCATAGATGAAACCCTCCACTGGCCGGTAATCCATACGAGTCCACATGCCATCAGTACCTCTCTCTGGCTGTTTCCCAAGGATCTCGGCGGCGTAATTGCAGTTCAAACGGAAGAAGTCGGCCAGCTCTGCCGCAGCGTCTACCTCTCCTTGCCAGATGTTCTTTCCCTGGCCGAGCATGGTCGCAGCAATGAGATCATAGCGATACTTTGTAGCAACGAGTTCGGCCGCTCTCAAAAAGATGGCTGCTCGATCCACAAAGGCTGTCTGTTCCCACGATTTCTTCGCTTGGAGCGCTGCCTCAATTGAGGCTGTAATCTGATCCTTGGATATCAGAGGATAATTGGTGAATGTGGTAGCGTGCTCTGCGGGCAAGGGCTGATCCCATGACCTGGAAGCGGGTTGTGATGTGCCGTTGAAGAAGATTTCGCTCTTGAGTGGAAGTTGTGATCGTAGCCTCTTGAGAGCTTCTTCGATCCTGGCCCGTTCCGGGGATCCTTTTGCATAAATAGGGTTTGGCTCGTTACGAGGGTCTGGCAGTCGGAAGGGGCTGGTTGATTGCCAGCGTCGCGTGGCTTTGGCGAGCAGCTGAGGTCGACAGAGAGCGACACGATATGCGCTGGTCAATGGCCGCTGGGTTCTGCAAGAGAGCTGCCATGTGAGAGACCGAATGTTTGCCATGATTAGTAAATGTCCGGGGAAGTTCAATAAATTGAGGCCGCTCTAAGAATTTGCTGAGCTTCCTCCTTATATGAATAGAGTCGTAATGAGGGGTTGAGGGCCATCTTCAGGGAACCTTCGGCTTCGTAGCCGTTAATAGTTGCAGGAAATCGTTCTTATTGGACACAGAAGACTATACCGGTACCAGCATTGCGTTGCGGGAAGCATTCCGATATCACGAAGTTGTCGATCTCTGGTTGGGGCGTAAGGGCCACCGACTTCGGATGGGAACCCGAGTCATCATCCGCATCAGGAGTTACGACCCAGACCTCGAGGCAAGACTTGCGCGGGATAATTTTCTTCGTGGATAAAGACATGCTCGGTTTACGCAGGTTATACTTCGTCCAGCATGGGTTTTGAGAGCTGCGGCAAAAACCACGCGTTTCTGAATGGCAACCTGAGGCCGGAACATCGTGTGAACTATTGTAGATAACTATCTACACTATTTTTTTCTCATCCAGCCATCGTACCCTTCAGGTATGTCAGAAAACCATCACCATGCATGTTTGAGTAGATACGATGAGGGGCGGAATTAACAACTACTAGCGCGTGCGATAGTCAACTGCTTTCCCCCGCACACTGAAGTCGATCGATAACCACATACGTCGACCATGGTTCAATTTGGTGAGATCTGAGCCCAACCTTCTCTTGCTACTGGCGGCCGAGAAAGGTCTTTCAACAGCACCATCGGTGTAGCGCCTCATATACTCGGTCTCCGTTACCAAAGGCCGGCAACGATGGCCACATCCAATGAGCACCGACGCATCACCAAAAGATCCCCAAATGCGTAGGTCCATCTGAATTTGTGCGTATTACTCACAGCTGACATATGGTTTGAAACATAGTTGTTCAAGATGTCGGAGACAAAAAATAAAGTGTTCCGGTCAGCAACCATGTACAAATTGCAACAAGCGAAGTCTGGCTTGTGTGTTTGATGACCGGGACAACAAGATTTTAGTAACTCAAGGGTAACGTCGCTGCGTTTCCTTCGTAGCTACGACTCTAACAGTCGCCCAGTTACCTTTCCGATCTTCAGGCCAAAGTGGCAAGACTGCAGCAGAGATCTGGTGAAACATTACATATACCCAAAACATTCCCAGATGAAAATGACTTTAGAGGTCATGTTGAAAGGAGCTTGTCGCATGAAGAGCAACCTCAACTTGAAGTCGGCTCTGGAGCTGGT
Source organism: Neoascochyta sp. HWLR27 (assembly GCA_019775935.1). Lineage (NCBI taxonomy): Eukaryota > Fungi > Ascomycota > Dothideomycetes > Pleosporales > Didymellaceae > Neoascochyta > Neoascochyta sp. HWLR27. The sequence continues at coordinate 207,139 of WODD01000037.1, read as the reverse complement.
GACACACGAGAAAGTACACCAGGTCCAGATCAGACTCAACAGGGCGATGCAAATTTGACAAACCCACTTGCTGCCGCGCCGTCAAAGTTTATGTCATCTTCAACCGGAAGGACTTGTACGTCTCATGCTGCTCGCTTAACTCCTATATTCTAACAATGAACAAAGTCTATCTTGGCACATCTTCCAACTGGTCATTCCATGGGCAGATTCTGAACCTGGTTCATGAGCATATACATAAATCTCCACTTCCATCCACTGACCTTCTGTTCGATGGATCAGCTTACGACCTCCCGTGGGATGGCACTCGTAACCTTCCGGAGTCGAGTACTCCTACTTTACCCAGCATTGATTTTGCCATGTTCCTGATCAATGCTGTAAAGTTCCATTGCGCTCAGATGCTACATCTGTTTGAAGAAGAGGAGTTTATGGCCAGATTCCATCAGTTTTACTCAGATGCCGACAAGAACGCATGGAAACAGAGTCTATGGTATATCCAATTTCTCATGATCATAGCCTTTGGCAAAACGTTTGTCCAGCGCAAGCACCAAACTGCACGTCCGCCTGGTGCAGAGTTCTTCACGCATGCTCTCCAGCTACTACCAGATACTAACCGACTTTGCGGAGAATCTACTATAGCAGCTGAGATCTTGTGTTCTATCGCATTATACCTACAAGCTCTGGATTCACGAAACGCGGCATACGTTACAGTAAGCTGCATCTTCCACTGCACAAGTTCCAGGTGGCTGACTTTGCGAAAGATAGGGCAGGCAATGAGGGTTGCTCTAGTTCAAGGTATGCATACAGACATGCCAATAGAACACTTGGGTGAGCCACTTGTTCAACGTTGCCGAAAGATTTGGTGGACTATCTATATTCTCGACCGCCACATGACTTCGTTAATGGGTCTGCCTCAATCGATCCGGGATGAAGACATAACCTGCCGACTCCCAGACTTTGCCGCCTCGCCTCAAAGAGCTGCAACACTGAACATTCAAATCAAGTTAGCACGCGTACATGCTGAGATTACTCGCAGTAAGTCAATGTGAACATTCTCGATCTTCAAACTTAGCTAACGATACTTTTTATTGCTAGCTGTCTATGGCTCCCAAGGACGACTGCGACGAAAATTTGTTGTAAGCATCAAGACAGTCTTGGACAAGCTAGCAGGCCTAGCAGAGGAACTTAGAAATTTGTTCCCTCTACATGCAGATGAGCACCTTGAGGGTATTTCAAGGCTACCAGCGCATTCACATCTATACTACTACCAGGTGAGAAGACCCGGCGTTGTAATTCAGTTTCATGCTAACTTCAGGTAGACTATAGTTGTTGTGACAAGACCGCTACTGTTCTGCTGCATGAAGAAGGTCTTCGAATCACCCAGAGAAGCCGTGTCACTGACTTCATCTCGAAAACTTCGCCAACTGCTGCTCATGTCTCTGGAAGCATCACAAAAGATATTGACCATACTTGAAAACCTACAAGATCAGGGCCTCCTAGGTAACAAACCGTCATTGCCTGCGTAAACTAGGAGTCGCTAAAGTTATATACAGAGACATTTTTGCCTTGGGACCTAGACTGTCTGTCCGTGTCTACAATCAGTCTTATCGTTGCTCGTTTTGTCGACTTGACTCTGCTGGGTGATCGGATACCCTGGCTTAGGAAGGCTTACGATCTTCTGGATACCATGATCGACGGAGGAAATCGAATAGCCGACTTTCGGAAGCGAGAACTCCACCGACTCGAGGAGATGTTGGTTGAATACTCTTTCACACAGGGAAACGCGCGGAATCCACCAACCGACAACGCTATGAGAGGCAGCGATTCTCAATCAACTCCAGGTCTCTCGTATCCCGAGAAAATTCCTTGCACACGAGGCATCATGACCTCACCAACCGGAATACCATTGTATTCTGGGTTCAGCGACGAAGGCAGTGGTTTTGGTGACGATCTTTCGGCTGAACAGATACTTGCTGTTGCGGACTCTATGGACATTGAGAGCTCTGACTGGCTTTCCTTTGCAGTAATGGATAACTATCATACGGTTGATCCGCACGTCATGTAGGGATTAGACCAGCAAGACTATGAATGGACGTGTGCCTGAAGTATTCAAATGAACCATAACGAATTGCTATGCTGCCGGTTTGCTATGCTACAATATTACAGCTTTGTGACATTCGGTTGAATATCTCGCAGTTCCTTAACGTCTCCCACTCTCCAGCTTACCTCCTCCTGGCCGTTACTATCGCTAGTCCTCCATCGCCACCTGGAAATGCTTTGCTTTCCATCGGGTGAGTTGAGGAGGTTGTTTATCCATTGCCCCACGATTGGGAACATCTTGAATCCATGCCCAGAGTCTCCTGAAAGCAGAATGACCGTGGAAGATGTTTGCGGTACATAATCAACGATGTAGTCGGAGTCGCTGGTGTCTGCAAACCAACACAAGCTTTTCTCCACTAACTTTCTGTCGGCAAGGTATGGCAAGGTTTGTCGGAGTAGTTCCCTCATTCTCTTTTCGTCCTCTGGGGGCACAAATCTTTGCACGGCTTCAGGGGGTTCTGAGAGACCTGTAGATGGGTTGGTGTTGATGAAGCCGCCTCCCATAGGGCATAGTTTGAGCAAGTTGGTTTTTGGGTCCGGCTCAAAGAAGAACCCAAGATCTCTAGCGTATGTGACTGGGATTCCTCGGAGAGCAGATGTTTCCTCGTCTGTAAGATGAACGTGCGCTACTGACCATGATTTGGCAGAAACACGAGATCCGATTTCCGGGGTGATCTTGGTTGCTGCGGCACCGACAGCGACTATGACTAGATCTGCGGGATGGAATTGGTCGGCATTGGTCTTGACGCCCACACTCTTTCTACTCTGGCCGGTGCTCTCGTATACAATCTTGCTGATCGCGCCAGCCTTGTCGCCCAGGAAGAATCTGACCCCGTTGGCACAGCAGGCTTTATAGATCCCTCTCAAGGCATCTGCTGAGTGCACGTAGCCGTCGTAGCGGTTGAAGTAGCCCTTCCACCCTGACATATCACCAGTAAACTGCCAGCAGATATCCCGGATCTGCTGGCGAGTATCGATGGAGGTTACAAAGGGCTTGATTTCCGGATGGCGTTCGCCTCCAGCCTGGAAGCTTTTCATGGCGTTGATTGCTTTTTGAGTTCCTTTGGCAGAGACGCAGTTCAGATATCCAACCCTATGAAAATAAGGGGCATAGAGAGGAGATTGCCATTTATGAGTAGCAGCCTGGGATGCTCAGCCGTCAGTGTTTCACTCCCAGAACCAAGAGCTTCATGGTTTGACATACCACTGCAAGTTCCGTGTAGAAGTCATCTTCATATTCAGCTCGCATGATCTTATTCAGATCGTTGGCTGCCGACCATCGCGACGGAATCTCTGCATCTTTCTCGAACACCATGATGTCTTTGTATCCTTGGTTGGACAGCTCGAATGCTGTGGATAACCCGAATGCTCCACTGCCGATGATAGCAATAGGTTTATCTTTTGGGATTCCCATGTTGCACGATGAGGGTTATGGAAGTTGGTGGCAAGTCGAGGTTGCAATATGTCTTCACGGAAGGATACTGAGTGTTATAACTTGGAAAGTAACGCGGTTATAGTTCCGAAAATAATGGAGATGAAGTGAACAACCTCCAGAGCAGAGTCCTGTCAATCGGGAAGCCTTTCACGCTAGGCTGTGTCTATCTAGCGTTACCCCACACGTCGGAAAGCCTACCGCTTCACCACGGCAAGACAACCGATTCTCATTCAGCCTACGCTATACGCCTCACGCGTTCCGATGGTTTTTGGCTCAGTTATGCAGTCAGATAAGGTAAGGTTTTGCGGGCGAGATTGCACCAGTTCCGAACCCCGAGAACAATGTGACGAGCTTAGAAGTCAGTGTGGGGACATAGACTTCACAATCCCTCTCCCAGAAGTCGGTTCCTGTATTACTAGCTCTAAGACTTCACCTCAACTCGATGGATCAACAGCTTCTTCCAACCCGCTTAGAAAAAGGATGGGATAGCAGCGCTTTGCCGGCCGAGTTGGCAGTAGATCTTGGTGCCGCTGCTGTTTCAGCGACGATCATCTCTCCAATCCTCACAGTGATTGACAGGTAAGCTCGGAGCCCAGTTCAATGTTTTGTTATGTTTACAAGTGTTTGGTACAAAACATTGTATCGAGAAAACAGACGGGACTGACTGTTATCTGATAGAGCAGTAGTGGAGCAGGCTACCTCCAAGAATCGACCTCTCTTATCAACACTGAAGACAAATATTCTGTATCCACTACGACAACCTCGATCATTTTTTGGAGCCAAGCCTTTTCTAATTATATGGACACTCTATGCGGCGACTTACTCGACGGCGAACACAGCTGAAACTGTTGCGAATCACTGGACACAACGTGCCGACCAGGTTTTTGTTGGATCATTAACTTTTCTCTCCACCTGTTTCGTCAACGTACCTCTAGGGGTGTGGAAAGATGTTCGCTTTGTCCAAATGTTTGGGAATCCCACAGCATCAGGCGCTATGCTTTATAAACCTACGAAATCGAGCACACAGCCGCGTGTAGGACCTGCCACTGCCATCCGCCCGGCCAGGTTTCCAAAAGTCGTGGGCGCCACTTTCCTCTTTCGCGACGCTATCACTATCTTCGGAGCTATAAATGTTCCTCCTATTGTATCCGCCGCTGTGCCAGACTCCACCTTCGCAAATCCAATGCTAAAGTTTGCCGCCTTGCAGCTGTCTGTTCCAGTTCTTTCACAGGTCGTTGCTACTCCAATACACTTGCTTGGTTTGGATATGTATAGTTACCCACAAGATAACAGTCAAATGCGCATCTCTCGTATCAAGAGGAACTTAGGGCCTACTACTCTCGTGAGATGCACAAGGATCATACCAGCATTTGGGGTGGGATGCATTGCGAACACTGGTCTTAGGAGCTATCTTCATCAAGAGCTTAGTATCTTGGAACCAAGATAGCCGGTAACTATTATATACACTTAGTTATAACTGATCAATTTGTACTGCATTGCACTTCAGCCGCCAATTTGTTATTTCCTCAAAATCTAGTGCGCCGTCTTATTCAGTGCAGTATCAGCCAACTTGACTTCTCTGAAAGATATCTCCGATAGTTAAAGCACTAATATGATTTAGGACCGATTACGGCCCTACCTAATTGGTTCAAGACCACATCCCACCCTCATCTATTAACTGTACACCTTCTCGGCTTGATTACATTGCTGCAGGCGTGCATCGGCCCAAACAATACGACAAGAAAGGACTAGACAGATCCAGAATTGGATGTTGAATGCGAGCCGGCATGCTGCCCGATGTACGGCATTGTGATGAAGGTCACGAGGTGGTGATGACCCTCGTTCCCGAGCATTAGTGGGAAGCGGGGTCGACATTGACACTTGATATGATAATACACCACGATAAGCAAGCATATTTGACCATCCTACCACAGAGCCCCTCAATCAAAATTGATACTCTTCCCACTCGATTCCAGTGTTACTTGTTGACTTCCACAGCACATTACAACTATGCTACATACCCCATATGGTAGAACCATCGTTCAAGGTGTGAGAAAAAGCGGAAAATATGCCCTCGATGTCAGCTACAGTGTCCGACTGAGTTCGACAACAATTCCCAGGGGCAAGAAGGAAGCATCTTGCAGCTCAATTACATCCAAAGAGAGTCGTACATCCCCACAAGCCCCTTTGTCAAGAATGCCGCTGCGCATGTTGATGAGATCTCTTCTCGTTGCCACAATATCGTCAAAGAAGTTCCTACTCATTCCGTCACTTCATGTTCTCTCCTTCTTCTCCAAGCCAGAAAGAGGCTTTCTACTGAGCATTGACCGGAATCCGCTATTGAAAGCAGTCATCAAGAAGTCGTTCTACGATCAGTTTTGTGCAGGCACAACAGAGACTGAAACGAGAGCATGCGTCAGACAATTGAAGGATCTCGGCTTTCGAGGTGTCATTCTTACCTACGCACAGGAGATGGTGTTTGATCATCGTTCTCAAAGTCCACACAGTCCAGCAAATGCTGCAAAGGCAACAAGCCGAGAGGGGACAGGCATCAGAATTGACAACATCATCGAATCATGGAGAGCAGGCACAGTAAAGACGATTGATCTGATCAGTAAGGGCGATATTCTCGCTATCAAGTACTTTTTCCCAGTCCTATATTATTCAAACGGTTTGTACTGACATGCATTGCAGAACTTCGGGAGCGGGGATTTCCGTGGTCAATGCCTTTTCCAAAGGAGAGCTACCACCACAACAGATGATGGATGCATTGGAAGAGATCGCAACCAAATGCAAAGAACGCCACATCCAGATCATCGTCGATGCCGAGTCCCAGCACTACCAAACAGGCATTGCTCGTGTCACCCTCGAACTTATGCGCAAGTTCAACCGCGATGGAAGGGTTGTTGTGTACAACACATACCAGGCATACCTCAAGAGCACACGGGATGTGGTCGCTCAACACCTTGCAGAGGCAGACAAGGAAGGGTTTACACTCGGCTTAAAGCTTGTAAGAGGAGCATACATTGCCTCGGACGATCGGTGTTTGATCCACGACACAAAACAAGACACAGACGATGCGTACAACGGTATCGCACAAGGCGCCCTGCGCCAACACATTGGACGGTTTGGTGGGTCCAGCCCAGATTCTCGGCCGTTCCCGTCAGTCAACCTCTTTCTGGCAAGCCACAACAGGGAAAGCTTAATCTCGGCACAAAGACTACATCGACAGAGAACAGAACTCGGTCTACCAACGGTGCCGGTTGCATTTGGGCAGCTTCATGGAATGTCTGATGAGGTTAGCTTCTCGCTGCTACAGGAGAAAGCTGCTGATGGCAGTTCTCCCAACGTTTTCAAGTGTTCAACATGGGGGAGCATGGGGGAGTGTATCGGCTACTTGCTCCGACGGGCAGTCGAAAACCGGGATGCGGTTTTGAGGACACACGATGAATTTGTTGCATTGAGACAAGAGGCAGGCAGACGGTTCAGATCAGCGTTCAGATAGAGCATGATGTCACTGGTAGTGTTCCCTCATTCGTTCAATGGAGTCTTCACTTGTTTCAACTGTTGAAACCAAGGCATGTTTGCCTTCGATCTTGCCTGAGCTTGCGCTGTTGGCAACCGTGGTGGCTGCGGGGTTAGTTCCGATGCAATGTTCGGCTATCATCGGTGCTGCATGTGTTATCACAGTGGGGTTACTAGCTCGTCGACGACATCCCGATATCTCGGAACCCTTCCCGAGAAGCTCGAAGCACCTAGAGTCGATCCAGATCCCTCATCCCTCAATACACTGACAGCCAAGAGTTCTTCTTATCGCTATCACCAGTTGCTGGATTTTTTCACTTTGTCGAAACTTTAATCAAGATGGCTGACCTCACATTGTGCATCCTTGGTTGTGGTATGTGTGTTTTACCTGCTAAGGTATCTGACCAACTGACCATATATCAGGTAATTTGGGAACTCCGATTTTGCAGAGTCTAATCAACAACCCTGGCGAGAGTAAGGATGCAGATTTCAAAAAATACATCGCTTGCGTACACAGCGAACGTTCAGAACAGAGATTGACTGGACTGTTCTCGCAACATCTGGAATCCGGAAAACTCGCCATCGCAAGGGGGGACAATGTCGATGCAGTCAAACGTTCTGACATTGTGCTCCTCGGTGTTGATCCGGCTGATGTTGAAGAAACACTGAAACAAGAAGGGCTGGTACAGGCTCTCAAAAGCAAGCTTCTCATCAGTCTCGCAGCTGGTTGGATGAGGGACTCAATCGAAAGCATCCTTCGGTCAGCTGGTGAATCTTCTGAACCAAAAGAGAAGATCTGGGTCATTCGCACTCTCCCTAATATCGCTGCCCAGGTTTCCGAGTCTCTCACAGCTATTGAAGACCCCGACAAGAACATTCCAGATCATTACTTGAAGATCACCGAAGCAATCTTTGACCAAATAGGGAAAACTGTGCGCATTGCACCACGGTTGATGAATGCAGCTACGGCGGTCGGGGGATCAACGCCGGCTTTCTTCTCTGTCATATGCGATGCTCTCATCGATGCATCCGTCGCAGTCGGTGTGCCACGAGCATCTGCACAGGCCATGATTTACCAGAGCATGAAGGGTACAGCTATGATGCTGCAGAGTGGTGTGCATCCCGGTATTTTGAAGGACCAAGGTACCTCGCCAGAAGGATGTACGATTGGGGGGTTGATGGTACTTGAGGAGGCCGGTGTACGCGGGCATCTCGGAAAAGCTCTTCGAGAGGCGGTCACTATTACTCGACTGATGGGTAGCGGAAAGGAAGACCAACATGTGAACGACACTCGGCAGGGCCAATAGAAGACTAGATGATTGAATTCATTGATGCCAGTCTATATCATCCCTCGTCGGCCAGCAAAAGCCGACACCAATGTTTTAGTTATATGCTCGAATATCCCGATTTCGCGCCCTCTACGTGTCAATAAAATGCTTCATCTTCTTATGATGGATGATGGCTGCCACAAATACGCAGGTAAACCCGAGCATACCACACGAACCTGCGAAAATCTGCGCATACAGAAAACTGCCATCCCCAAGCTCGACGAGTGCCCCTCCGACGGGACATCCAAGAAATACACCGAAACTTGAGAGTGCAAAGCCCATGCCAAATCTCGTTCCTGACTTCTTGGGATCAGTTGTCAGATCTGCTATTGTCGCTGGAAACAGTGCTTGCATAGCTGCGGCGAAGAGGCCGTAGATAGCTGCAAATCCATACATGGATTCAACATCTTTAATGGAAATCCACACAAACAGCAAAACTGCGTTCATGAGAGTGATCGGAAGGCCAACATGGATAGGCCGGAAGAAGCGATCAGCAAGATAGAGTGGAACCAGCCGTCCAACTATACCAACACCATTCAGAACCATCAATATCGGTACAGTTTCTTCAAGCGTCATGTTCAATCTACTACGTGCATAAGCATTGATCTATCAGAAATTAGCGTAGAGCAAGATCTCAGGTTTGGGTGCGACGGACAAAGAAGAATGCAAAGTACAGTCCGCTAAAGTTGAGGAAAGAGCCGAGAATCTATGCTTGTCAGCAAGTCCTAATAACAATACCGCTTGGGGTGACTCACGAACAGTACAAACACAACATCTTTCAACTCACTTGGCTCAAAGAAGTTTGTTGAATTCTTCGGTGGTAGCCTCTTCTTCAGCAGTCTCTCGGCAAGTAAAAGCAACACAAGAGCCACGAAACCAAAGCATCTAACCGCCCATCCGAATCCAATCAGGACAAAGAGGCGATTGAGCATGATTGGGAAGATCATGCCCCCCGTCGCTGATCCCGTAAGGACAAGCCCGATAGCAAAGCTTCTCCTGCTCGAGTCAAAGTACGTCGATATCACTGACATGGTAGGTACAAACATGAAACCATTTGCAGCACCTATGCAAACACCCTGAGCTAGCAGAAGTTGCCAATACTTGGTGCAGATACTGGTCATGAAGATGCCAACTAGCCACAGCAGAATACCCAGGCGGAGAACCAACTTGTAGTGACCGAGATCGGATGCCGAGCCAGACCATATAGGGATTATCATGAGCAGGAATATTGTCATGGAGCCTATCCACGATATTTTCGAAGGCGAGGACAGCGAGTTGGACGTATAGTATGCTTGGAACATGCCAAACGACGTGATGAAGCCCCAAACGAAGAAGGCAATGATGTGTCCACCGAGAACTTGGGACCAGGCTGTCCATCCCCCATTCGGCGGCGATTCGATTGAAGTTATTCGTGTAATATTGGATGCCACTAATGACTCCAGCTTGGGAGAGCAGGTGTCTGCTGAGTTGAGCGACCTGGGGTCCTCAGCCAGGACACTTGATTCTTGTTGGCTCATGCCCAGGATCGATGTCAAAGAGAAACTGATATTGTTCTGGGTTCGGATAAAGCTACATTGAACGGTATTCGGTGTCTATATCAAGGTATGGTCCGCCATTCAGTAGTCTCGGTTAATGATTGCCGAAAAGCGGAGGTGGACGCAATCCTAGTGACATTACTAAATTCCGTTAGTCTGTTCGTGGTTTTTTATTTCCGTTCATGTTCTTGTGTCATGAATTTGATCGGACAGATGGCTGTACTTTAGCTGTGTACTCACGTTCTATGTATGCAAACGCAGGTCCTGCGGTAAGTCTTCATGGTATCTCATGATGTTTGCAGTCTTAGATCTGTTCTTTTGTAGCAATAGGGGATTGCCATCTGACAGGTTTGACTGTTCTTCCCAATATTTATCAATAAAAGCCAATTCGTGGTACTTCGGTTGCTTTCAGCAGCTTCAGTCTAGTCTTGTTCCGCAATTCCCTTTGAGTATCACTTTAATTGATCTCGAACAGATTGTCATCCATATGAAAAGCTGTACCTGCTTGGTATGTATGTGCGATAGATTTTAGTTCCTGGAGATACCCTTTCCATACATCACTCCCTACAGCCTGCAGAGCTTTCTTGTTTGGGTTCTGAGTTAGATCACAGTTTTCCACAGTGGCTTCTTGCGTTTTGCTCTGCACAATCTTGAATACGAATCAGCAAGTGTTCCCCTTTAGATGTCGACCGGAGTCTCCCAATAGGTACGTCTGGTTCGGAGCAGCAGGTCTCACAATGCGTAGAGCGATGTTTGTTTTGTCGGTTTATCTTAATCAGACATATTATCGATGCGCCCCAGGCTTGACCGAATGAAGTAATAGTTGGAATGTGGAGGCAGTGAATGAGGAAAAGTCGAAGGGCTAAGGTGAATGATCCATAGGATCAGAACCTTTCTCACTCACTTTCGACTGCCTGTGGACCGTTCTAGAAGTGAAATCTCGCCCGTTTGCACGCTTACCCCTCGTGTGTCGCTGACTCTAGTTCCACCTCCACCTACACCACTTCTTCCACCTCGCTCACCCCCTTCCACCTCGCTCACCCCCTTCTACCTCACTCACCCTCTCCATTCGCTTCAACGGATACTGGGGTCGCTGGGGTGAGGAGAAATATCTTTCCTCATATCAGTTTGCTGCAATCTGTCAGTCGCATGTTCTTCTGCGGCAGGTGCGACCTCCCTTTCGAGCTCAAAGCAGACCTAGCAACGCACCTTCGCGACCACCCTGACGCTACGCCCATCATGCCTTTATGTGGAACCTGCAAATGGCAATTCCCTGACTCTCTAGCACTTCAGAATCATCAACTCGTGAGTGGACATACTGGCGTAGCCGAGGGCGATGGTGAGGTTGCTGCGGAGCCCACTTCTGAGTCTCACTACTGCGACCGATGCTCTAAGAGCTTCGACACACCCCGCCAGTTCCGCCGCCACCGTGAGAATGGTAAGCCATGCTGCGATGCAAACTTTGCCAGCGCCTGGAAGGGTGGTATATCTAAGAGTCCATCTCTGGAACAGCGTGCAAGTTATGTCGACCGCGATGCACCCAAGTCGCCGACAGTTGCAAAGTCTGACTACGCGCCGAGCGTATCCAGTGTGACGGAAAATCACTGCAAATTCTGCGAGACGACTTTCGATTCGGCTTTCAAACTCAATCGGCATGCTTTGACTTGCAAAGGGATGCCTCAGATGAAGATTCCAGTAGAGACTGCGTCACCTCCGGACACGGTATGTAAGCGCTACCTCACTCTTTTTCTATTGCTAATACTCTATCTACAGCTGAGATTCCCTTCTGCCAAGGGTAAATCAAAGAAACGGAAAGGTCGCGAGGGCTTCAGAGCCCCCCTTACCCCGCTTGAGCAGCCGCCTCTAGTTCAGCAATCGTTCTCTCCAGCTCAGCAGCCATTCTTTCTGGATCAGAAGTCAGCACATCCAGCTCATCAGCCTACACTGCGTCCTGATGTGCGTGCTGGCAATGCGCACTTCAATGGCCACAACGGCTGTGACCGCTACGGATTTAAAAAGCCTGCCCCTACCGTCCAGAAACCTTCGTTTCAACCGATCTCGAACTCCAGCAACCTACGTCGTACTAACTCTATCCATCACGTTCCTGCCACTCAGCAGTTCAAGCACCAACCTATCGCACACCCCACAGCCCCGCATCCGGCACAGGGCATCGCAGTCAATGACGAGATTGCAAACATACAGCAAGCCAAGTTCATCTGTGGCAAGATAATGCGACTCATGCTGCAAGTCGACATCTTTTTCCATGAAGCAGGCGAGATCTTAGTCGGAGGCATTGGTTGGGCGCGTGTTCCAGTCTCCAGGCAGGCCGAAGTCATCGCGAAGCTAGACCCAATGTGCCATCTTCCGCGCAAGCTGCAGGGCATGGAGTACCTCCCAGCCCCCAAGATCCTTAAGAGCGAGTACAAAGCGGACTATCCCATGGATGAGTTCCAGTCCTCGCCAGGCCGCAATCTGGCTAAGCCGGGCCTCGACGTGGTCGCCCTATCTTGCAGCAAAATCGTCCTCACTAATGGATGCCACGAAATAGTAAAGCTTGCGGCAGTGGATGTTCTCACCTGCCAGGTACTGTTTAGCTACCTCGTCTGCACCGACCCGCACGCCTCGGTGAAATACTGGAACAGCGCCGCCACGGGCCTTTCTAGCTTTCACGACATCGAGGGCGCACGTAAGGCTGGGTTCAAGGTCCTGAAAGGCTGGTCAGCAGCCCGCACCGCCCTATCCAAGTTTGTAGACAAAGATACCATCATCCTTGGTCACAACTTGCGCGCTGATCTCGACGCCCTGCGTCTGATTCACGGCCGCGCCGTCGACATCGTAAAAGTCATTGAGAAAGCAGCTGCAGGTCCGCTCTCTAAGGCCCAGGTTACGCTTGACAGCTGGTGCCGCGACTTTGCTAAAGTCTCACTGAAGGCTGACCCGAATTTTGGAAGGGACTGTCTCACGGATGCGTTTGCTACGCGTGAGATTGCACTTAGGGCGGCGAAGTTTGGGGAGCAGTTTGAGAAACTTGCCAAGCAGAAGAGCAAGGAGTATCAGGTAATTGGCCCTGTCTAGGTGAGATTGGGGCGTTGAAATGATGAGCACAAACGGTGTGAGAGCTGCTGGACGAACGGAGCTGAGAGTCGAGCGGATCGGGATTCGGTATGTTCAGCATGCCCTACATAGAGCGATTAAGGGAGGTTACCATGTCGAGCACCTATCGATGTGATACCATATTTTGGTAGCATGGAGTTATGTAAATGACTGAATGTTCTTGATCCTCTGCAGTACCAGTGTCAGTGATATACAACAGTCAGTATGCACAAACTCATCTAGTCCTTCTTCTGCGCCTCGTCCTTCTCCTTGGTCTCCTTCTCGACAACATCGACCACAAACGCACCGCCCAACAGAATCGCGGGTTCATCAATACTATGATGCTCATAGCTCAACGTCCCGACACCACCGGCCTCAAGAATCAAACTGGGATTATCCACCAACCGCTTCCCAATCCAGCGCGCCGCAAACGCTCTCAGAATATGCCCATGCGCCACAATTAGCACGTCCCTCGGCTCCTTCTCCCTCCCACCGCCATCGAACCGCCCCTGATGATACTTCTCGCGTATCTCCCTGATGACGGCATCCAGCCGCGCCTCGACATCAGCAGGCATCTCGCCGCCCTCGCACCCATCGCGCCAGATATCCCAGTCGGCATTGAGCCCGCGCTCCTCGCGCGACGCTCGGACCGCAGACGACGTGAGCCCCTCGTAGTCGCCGTAGTCCCATTCGCGTACGGCTTCGGTGACTTGGATCGAGGCGTTGGTCCGCGGGTTCAGCGATGTTGGCGAGCTCGACGACGAGGAGGCCCACGGGTACCGGTCGCGGCACCCGATGTCGAGGAGCTCGAGGGTGCGCTGGGCGCGGGTCCGTGGCGAGACGTAGCTGGGTTGGAGCGTTAGCTGGGGCGGCGCATAAGGGGGGATCTGGAGGGAGAAGACCGCTGCTTACATGTGAGCGAGGTTGCGAGGTACAATGAGGCGGTCGTCGCCTACGAGGGCCTTGCCGGTTGCGCGGACGCGCTTCTCGCCGTTGGCTGTGAGGGGGATGTCGGATGTGCCGGTATGGCGCCCGTTAAGGGACCATTCTGTTTCGCCGTGGCGGATGATGAAGACGCGGGGATCGGGCATATTTGCAGCGTGTGTTTGGCCGGTGCGCGTTGTGCACGAAAGGTGTTTATCTATGAGTGTAGTTGCTCGAATGGGCTCAATGGATCCACATGTAGCTATGACGTCGACGCGTGGAGCTGAGCTACCCCTCCATCAGGAACCGTCTACTTTGTAGGTAACTAACATTGCGAGTTCTAGCTCATTCTCCCATCAATGTATGGATGCAAAATGCACGCGACAATTTTATGAATAACAGTGAGGGCGTGTTTCAATTTGCTTTTCCATTCTTGTCCAGGAACTGAGACTACAGTGCAAAAACCATGTCAAGCCAAACCCACCTGCGCCGTGCTTACGTTTTCATTGCATAGCCAGACGGATTCTGTCCGCTGGAAAGCATTGCCCCAAAACTATCGGCAGCTTTGCGCGCAGATAGCCCCTCAAAAACGACGCATGGCCGCCGCTTAGTTGTCCATGTAGGTGCTGGCATCAACACCCTTCTCCGGGAACTCACTGGATAGGGATTAGCGCAGAACATGTATCACTGCAAAGGTAGACTTACGGAAGCGAGACCTCGAAGCGCTCCTCAATCGACTTGAGGACAGCCTCGTCCTCGGGGCTGCTGATGAACGAGATACTGAGACCCTTGGTACCGAAACGACCAGCACGACCGACACGGTGAAGGTACGAGTCGGCCTTGTCGGGCATGTCGTAGTTGATGGCAACGTTGATACGCTCGACATCAATACCACGACCGAAGATGTCGGTGGAGACACAGATACGGGTCTGGAACTCCTTGAACTCCTTGTAACGCTTGATGCTAGGATGTATTAGTATTGGCTAGATGTTTGGCGATGGAGACACGTACCGCTCCTCCTGACCAATGCCAGAGTGCACAGCTGTGCTGGGGAAGTTGCACTCGCGCAGAAGCTTGTCGAGCTCAGTGCATCGCAGAGTTGAACGGACGAAGATGATCACCTGGTTGAACTCAAGCTCGTCGAGCAGATCGTTCAGCTTCCTGTTCTTCTCACGCTCGTCGAGCTTCATGTAGTACTGCTGCAGACCGTGGAGGGTCAACTTCTTCTCGTCGTCGACGTAGATCTCCAGCGGGTTCTGCATGAACTTCTTGCATGTCTCGCGGATCTCCTTGGCAAGAGTGGCCGAGAACATCATGACCTGCTTGTGGGCGGGTGTGGCGCGGAAGATGCTCTGGACATCGTTGCGCATGTCTGCCTGCCTGTTAGATGCGAGCGCGTGTCGGAGGTGAAGTGTGCTTACCGGGCTGGTCAAGCATCTTGTCACACTCGTCGAGAACGAAGTGCTTCAGGTTGGAGAGGCGCAGGTGCCTGTCGCGGACAAGCGCGTTGATACGACCGGGAGTTCCGACAATGATGTGGGGGTGGGTGTCCTTGTTGCTCAGGAGCTCAATGTCCTTCTGGACGGGTGTACCGCCGTAGAAGACGCCGACCTTGACGTCGGGCAGGAACTTTGCGAAACGGTTGTACTCGTTCCTGATCTGGTAGGCCAGTTCACGGGTGTGGCACATGACGAGGATGGTAGCGACACCAGGCTCAGGCTTCTCGTCCATCTGCTGGAGGGTGGCGAGGACGAAGACGGCCGTCTTTCCGAGACCAGACTTGGCCTGGCAGAGAACGTCGTTGCCAAGGATGGCCTGGGGGATGGTAACTTGCTGGACTGTAGGGCACAAAGGCATGTCAGAATAGGTCTTGAAACGGTCGAAACGAAGCGTTGAAAGGGAAGCGTCCGTCCATGTTGCGCAGCCGAGATCCTCCAAACGAGCAGACGACGCTGTGCAGTACCCATGCAAATCTGTACAAGACCATCTCTTTCCAGCCCGGACGGGGCACGTGTCTGCTGCAGCCGGTCGTCGTGTACCACTACAGCATACTGGGGAGGAAGCCAGCAGGCTCCCTTGTGTACAGGACCGGTGCCATGGCTCCCAACACGGTAATCGAATACAGCTCGTGTGTAGTGGAAGGAACTGGGCCCCTCGCTACGTCCCATGTGCAGAGCATGACCATGGCGGCAGAAAAAGAGCGCGTCGATGCGCAAATGGACGGACGCTTTCAGGTGGAACAAGGCTGAGGGGAATGATTAGACTAACCCTCGGAAGGATGTTCGAAGCCACAGTCCGTAATTGCTCGCACGAGCTCGTCCTTGAGCAGGAAGTCGCGGAAACCGGTCGAGTGGATGCCGACATAGCTGCCCTTCTTGTCGCCTGCAGCGTCGCCGGCGGCGAGGCCACCCTTTGCGGCGGCAGCGTTGCCGTTGGCAGGCGCCTCGGTGGGCTGGATCTCCTCGTCGGAGTAGTCGATGAGGTCCTCCTCGTGAGACATGATGAATTAGATGTGGGTGGCGGTAGTGGTGGAGGTGAGAGAGTGGGCGGGTGGCTGCGCGTCGCAGAGCTAGGCTGACGGCGGGTGAAGTGTTACTGTCGTGCCTGGAGAGTTGGCGTATGAAAGAAGAAGTCTACCGGTGGTAGAAATTAAGCGGGGAGTGAATGCACAGCGCAATGCGACGGTGTGGGTGAGACGGGGCCGCGAGAGGTGGATGGCAGGAGGAGGAGGGCAGCGCAGCGCGGCGAGGGCTCAACCGCGCGCAAAAGCTCGGCGCTGGCTGGGGCCGCGCTAGAGCAAACTGAGCGGCCGTGCACACGTGGGGAGCAGGAAGGCGCCAGAGACCAGAACACCACCATTTGTGTCGTCTCGTCCGACCCGGCGCCATGGCCAAAGACAAGCTGCCCAAGCCAAAGGGCATGCCCAACAAGCACCTGCACATCCGGACGACGTTTCTATACCAGGCCGCCACCTATCTCACTTTGCAAGCAGCCGCCAACGACAGCAAACAGGCTCAACCAGATAAAAGCAACCCTGCCTACTCGCCACTTGCTCTCCAGCTCGGGTCAGATCTCCACACTGTCTCGAGGAAAGCTCAGCTGCGCTTGGCCATGGACTTGAAGCGCTCCATGTGCAAGAGCTGCCACACGGTCCTAGTTCCTGGCCGCACAGCCACCCAGCTCGTCGAGAACCAGAGCAAGGGCGGCAAGAAGCCGTGGGCAGATGTAGTCGTTTTGTCTTGTAATTTCTGCGGTGGCAACAAGAGGTTTCCCGTCGGTGTAAAGAGACAGTCCAAGAAGAGCATGCGAAAAGCAGCTCTTGAGAGCGCCGCAGCGAGTGAGATGGAGGGTGTGGAAATGTCAACGTCTGCCCTGCACACGGGCACAGAACAAAGTCCCAGCTCCGGGTGACGTACTGGCTCTATGGAACAGTCGAGCCATCCCTTAGAGACAGGTGGATGTGCTCATTCGAGGAGAGGAGGTAGCCTGGTAGCAGATGCGTTTTGAAGAATATACCCATACGTTTTCTCTCTCCTACCCGACAACATCCAGGCATGTATCTACGCTTGACAACTGGGTATGTGCACTCTCCAAGCACCTGCCAAGTCGAAGCCAAACCATTGCACTGGTAAAGGCGCGTTGCGGACCTGGTGGCTTCGATGCAAATGCTCGGCGGGGGAGGATTTTAGACCGTCTATTTCAGGCGTCAGGGAAGGAGACCCAACCTGTCACATGGCGCGAAGGCGGCCGCTGGTGCCAGGGGCCGGACGGGCCATGAAATCAGACTCCATGAGTGGCTCCGGATGAGTTTCTCCCACGATCGACACTTTGGCAACAACTTGCCCCATGGAGTAGTTTGAGTGATTGGACGGGTATTGACACCGAGTGAATCGCCTGCACCACTGGCTTTGTAGTGCGATTGGGTGTGATTTCAAGTCCGAGAATGTGATGCCGGAATAGGTACCTATATCATCTATCGTCCTCATCGGTGCAACATGCCACCTCCAAGGGGTAGGTGCTTGGTAGATTTTGATATCGTCTTCTGTGTTGAGAGAAGAGAACGGCAGTCATTCTGCCCTGAACATCTCGGATCACGATCGCTTAACTCCGCAGGGGAAGAAGGGGCCAGGGTCTAATGAATCTCGACAACACACACGGCCTGCTGCCAGTACCTACCACGCCATTGCCATGGACGCCATGGATGAGCACGGCGTATACATAGCCGCCGCCGTCGGTGCAGTCACCGTCTGCGCGCTCTATCTTCTTCTGCGGACAGATGCCGAGGCGCCGGTGCCATACAGCGTCGAGCCGCCCGAGCAAGCCAGGCCAGGCTGGAAGGGCGAGGTCCTGGACAAGCCGACGCTCAAGGTGCGTCTTTTGTCTTTTGGAGCACACGTCTTCAGAATGCAAACTGATATCGACAGGTCTCGGGCTCGGCCCTGATCCAATGCTATGCCCCCGCGACAGGCGAGGCCCTCGGACGCGTGAACCCCTCGACAGCAGGTGGCATCGACCGCGCCATAGCCAAAGCCAAAGCGGCCCAAGTCCAATGGGCGCAGACGACCTTCTCGCAGCGGCGACGCGTGCTGCGGACCATACTCAATTTCATCCTCGACAACCAGGAAACAATTGCGCGAGTGGCCTGTCTCGACTCGGGCAAGACAATGGTGGACGCGAGCCTGGGCGAGATCCTCGTCACGGTCGAGAAGCTGCGGTGGACGCTGCGGCACGGCGAGGCCAGCCTGAAGAGCCAACACCCCTCGACGAATCTCCTCATGATATACAAATCGAACGAAGTCATGTACCAGCCTCTGGGTGTCGTCGCCGCGCTCTATTCTTGGAATTACCCATTCCACAACAACCTCAATCCCATCATCGCCTCCATCTTCGCCGGCAACGCAATCGTAGTAAAGGGCTCCGAAGCCACCGCCTGGTCCTCGACCTACTTCACCTCTATCGTCACCCGCGCCCTCGAAGTCTGCGGCCACTCGCCCGATATTGTCCGGTCAGTCGTCTGCTGGCCCAATGTGGCAGACCACCTGACTTCACACCCCGACATCTCCCACATAACCTTCATCGGCTCGCGCCCCGTCGCCCACTATGTCTGCGCGTCCGCCGCAAAGGCTCTGACCCCCGTGTGCGTCGAGCTGGGCGGTAAAGACCCCGCAATCATTCTGGACGACCTCTCAGCGAGCGACTTCAATCGTGTAGCCAGCATTCTGATGCGCGGCACTTTCCAATCCGCCGGCCAGAACTGCATCGGCATCGAGCGCGTCATCGCCCTGCCACGCGTCTACGATCAGCTCATAACCCACCTAACCCCCAAGATTCGCGCCCTGCGCTCCGGCTCGGCCCTCAACAGCACCGACCCCATCGACGTAGGCGCCTCCATCTCCGACGCCTCCTTCAGCAACCTCGAACGACTCATCCAAGACGCCGTCGCAAAGGGCGCCCGCCTTCTCGCCGGCGGCACCCGCTACACGGACCCCGCCCACCCACAGGGCCACTACTTCACCCCGACCTTCCTCGCCGACGTGACACCCTCGATGGAAATCGCCCAGACAGAGCTCTTTGCGCCCGTCTTCCTCCTCATGCGCGCGACCTCGGTATCCGACGCAATCGCCATCGCAAACGGCACCATCTACGCCCTCGGCGCATCCGTGTACGGCTCTTCTTCCGCGGATCTGGAGCGCGTCGTGCGCGAGGTGCACGCCGGCATGGTGGCCGTCAACGATTTCGCCGTGACATACATGGTGCAGCTGCCGTTTGGCGGTGTCAAGGGTAGCGGGTACGGGCGGTTTGCTGGCGCCGAGGGACTGCGCTCGCTGTGTAGCATGAAGAGCGTTACCCGCGATCGCTGGGCGTGGGCGGGCGTCAAGACAGCGATTCCGCCGCCGATGGATATTCCCCTCAAGGGTGAGAAGGCGAGTGAGAAGGCGTGGGGGATGGCGCAGGGGATTGTGTGGTTGGGGTATGGAGAATGGAGCTGGAAGGGTAAGGGGAGGGGATTGAGAGGCGTGTTGGGGTTGTAGTGTAATTTATCGTGTACGACTATGGCGGTGGGATAGCAGTGGAAGGTAGTGTATAGTATCCAAAAGTGTATAATGTCCAAGATGAATAGAACAACGACAAAAAGAAAATCATTAGACCGTTTCGATATACCGCCTGACCTCCCAGTCTGTAACCGCCTCATCCCACAGCCTAATCTCGTGCTCGCGCGTGCCCCCAAAGTGGTCCACAAACTCGTCGCCAAACACCTCGCGCGCCACACTCTCAGGCCTTGTGAACCGCTCCGTTGCCTCCTTGAGGCTCTTCGCCAACCTCTCTCCCTTATCCGCCGCGCTACCCACCTCCTCACCCTTGCCCAGCGGCGGAATCCCAATCTCCATCTTCTTCTCTATGCCCCGCCAGCCGAGCGCGAGAATCGCAGCCAACACAAAGTGCGGGTTTGTGTCTGCGCCGGGGACGCGGACTTCGAAGCGCGTCGCCTTGGCCGATGATGTGGGCGGCGCAATAAGGCGGATAGATGCTGCGCGGTGTTCCAGACCCCACGATACTGTCACGGGCGCCCAGAAGTTTTCGACGAGACGCTTGTAGCTGTTTACGTTGGGGGCGAGGATGGGCATGATGTCGGGCAGACCGTCAATGAGGCCTGCCAGGAAGTGCCGACCAAGGTCGCTGAGGAAGCGGATGTCGGACCAAGGCGCATTGGTGTCTTCTTCGGTGCGTGCAAAGAGGTTCTTTCCCGCGTCGTCGACGATCGAGACATGCATGTGCCCGCTGTTGCCGGGGAGGCCTTCGCGCGGCTTCGCCATGAAGCAGGGCGTGATGCCGAATTTGGAACCGAGCGACTTTACAGTCAGTTTGAAGAGGGATGCTCTGTCAGCCATCTGGGCGATTTCGCCAAATTGGAGGGCCTGAGACGGTCAGTATGGAGAACAAGGGTAGCGGAGAGAGGTAAGAGGTACCGCCTCGAAGACACCGGGACCCGACTCGGTATGCCACCCCTCGATGCCGCACTTGAACTTTTCGCAGGCGTCGAAGATGCCGTAGAAGTAGTCCTGGTTGTGGACGGTGCGGGTGATGCTGTAACCAAACATGCCCTCGGTCAAGCTGGGCAGGGCGTTGACGGGGTTGTTGCGCAGGAACGAAGCCGTGGCTGACGAGTTGCGCTCGGGGCCGTCGTGGGTTTGCGGGGCGCGGAACTGGTAGAATTCGTACTCGGCTGAGGGCGGTATCAGCTCACAGCGGTCACGGGTGGTATAGCGGCAGCAAGGTGCTGCGCGCGGCACTCACCGCCGGCCATGGCGCCATAGCCATTGTCCTTGAGCTTGTCGACGGTGCGCTTGAGCAGCGAGCGGGGGCATGCGCTCAGCGTCGACTTTGTGTCCGGGTCGAGGAAGCTGACGAGGAAGAAGGGCACGTCATTCTCCCAGGGAATACGACGGAACGACGACAGGTCGGGGACGGCGATGAGGTCGCGGTAGCCATTTTCCTTGTTGGAGACGCCG
The DNA here is from genome assembly GCA_019775935.1 of Neoascochyta sp. HWLR27. Taxonomy (NCBI): domain Eukaryota; kingdom Fungi; phylum Ascomycota; class Dothideomycetes; order Pleosporales; family Didymellaceae; genus Neoascochyta; species Neoascochyta sp. HWLR27. The sequence continues at coordinate 185,691 of WODD01000037.1, read as the reverse complement.
AGCTCGCGGAAGTACGTCTGGTCGTGCATGTCCCAGCCGAAGATGACACTGCAGAAGCCAAAGCCGTCCTGTGCAATGCTCAGGAACTTGGACTTGGCCATGAGCTTGCCTCGCAGCATGCCATCGACGTCGATGCCGGCCACTTTGACGGCGGCATCGTTCTTGAGCAGGTCGGGCAGCGCCTCGAGGGTGACGGGAGCTTCAGTGGGGGCCATGGCGAATTTGGGAAGGGGAGGAGAGGAGAGGAGAGGAGAGGAGAGGGGTGGGGGAGAGTGCCAGTGTGGAGGAGTGGGGGGAATGTTGGTGTTGCTATCCCATGCACGCGATACACGCCCGAGCTGCGATGACGTTGAGGCCAATCCAATGGCAGGCGGCCTTAGCGTGATCCTGCCAATGCAAGTTCAAGGTCAACAACCGACGACCGTTAGACGACTGGCTCTGCGGTATATAATAAACACAGTCTGTCGCCCGTCCATCGTCTGCTGTGTGTCCCATATTCCATATCCCATGCCACTGCCAACTCTGCCCCAGCGACAACCACCGCCCTAGCGACTCTCCGTGAACGCCCGCCATGACTGCCCCTCACCGCCAGGGACATTTGCCCCGCCATAGACGCCCCCGGCTTCACTCGCACGCGACCAACCTGGCCATGACGGCCGCGAACGGCCAGCTGTTCCCTTGACCCTGGCCATGGATACAGCCACGCGGCACACAGTACCACGATGCACTCCTACTCTGCCTCTGCCTGCGCAGCTTATCATCGGTCCGCTATCTGCGACTTCCGATATCGGGTCCACCCGCGATAGCGCTACAACCGTCCTATCACTATCTCGGGCCGCTTTGGACCCCTCGCCGTCGCCATTCCATGCCTACGACGTAGACAGATACTTGACTCCTGCTCTGACTGCTCTGCTCTGCCCGGCTCCACTCGTCTCCACGACTCTGCCTCTTCGTGCGACTCCTGTCTGGTATGGCAAACCTTCCTTAATGTCACCGAGGACCCTCCCACATGACCGCCACCCACCCATTAGTCATATTTTGCTGCGTCACTAGCCAGCTATAAATCGCGGCAACCGAGTGCTGATTGCGCCCCAGACTCCTCTCACTCCTCAATTGACTCGATTCCCTACCACAACACATATTCAACATGGGCCGTCTTGAAGGCAAGAACTGCATCGTCACCGGCGCCGCTGGGTAAGTGACTGTCCCTGGTCTTCTGAGCCCCACGAGTCTCCTGAGCCCCTCCACTACGAGTTGCACAATGTCTTGCAGCGGCTCAGTGAGATATTGAGGCTGAAGCCCCGCCAATGGCTTATTATGTACCACATCCGGCAGTTGCTGTATTCCAATCACCACGCGACTAACGTGCTACAGCGGCATCGGTCTCGAGACTTGTATCCTCTTCGCTCGCGAGGGTGCCAATGTCCTCCTCTCCGACATCTCCGCCCCCGCGCTCGAGAAGGCCCTGGCCAAGGTCAAGGAAGTTGTCCCCTCGGCCAAGCACCTCGATGCACGCGTCACCGATGTTTCCAAGGAGGCCGACGTACGGGCCATGGTCGAGCACGTCGACAGCTGGGGCGGCGTCGACGTCTTGTTCAACAACGCCGGTATCATGCACGCAGACGACGATGACGCAGTCAACACACCCGAGAAGATCTGGGACCTGACGCAGGCCATCAACGTCAAGGGCGTGTGGTTCGGCAGCAAGTTTGCCGTCCTCAGCTTCCGCAAGCACGGCAAGAACAAGGGCAGTGTCATCAACACCGCCTCGGTCGTCGCCCTCGTCGGCTCTGCTACCCCTCAGCTCGCCTACACTGCCAGCAAGGGCGCTGTCCTTGCGCTGACCCGCGAGCTCGCCATGGTCCACGCCCGCGAAGGATACCGCTTCAACGCTCTGTGCCCCGCGCCTCTCAAGTATGCGCCCTTCTTGTCTCCCCCAGAAAACTTTCACTGACACGTTACAGCACTCCCCTCCTTCAGGACTGGCTCGGCGACGATGCGGCCAAGCGCCACCGCCGCGAAGTGCACTTCCCGACCGGCCGTTTCGGCGAGGCTGTGGAGCAGGCGCAGGCCGTGGTGTTTCTGGCCAGCGACGAGAGCAGCTTCGTCAACGGTACAGACTTTGTCGTCGATGGCGGCATGTCCAAGTGCTACACGACGGCCGAGGGCCCACCCACGCAGCCTCCGGCCAACAACGCCAGGTAGATGACGTCGAGGGGACAAAGTGCGATTTTTAATGGGCTAGGTTTCGTCGGCTGGGCTGGCTGGGTACAGGAGTTTGGTGGACAAGCTAGACAGGTTATGTTATGCTCTAGGGAACGGATGCGTAAATGAATGACATAGATGATCGAATATCACACAATCACAAACAGACATGGTAAACATTTCTGCACGTGCGCTCCCTGGCCTGACATTTCCCAACACAGGAGCATGACTGCTCGTGGCACTTCCTTAGATAGCACGCACATGGCCTTGTACAGGTCTCAATGTAAAGCAGCAAGAATAGGCGGCTGCTGCTTTACGCACGCTTCAATCCGAATGAGTGGGAAGCCTGGACGGAGAATGGTTCCAACAGGCTAAAGTGTTCAGCAGAGTACTGCTTCAGGGAGGCTGCCAATTGGACTGGAGATGTATGGGCTAATTCGAGTGGAAGGGGCTGCTGTGAGTGTGGTGCGACATGGATGTACTGGATGTGCGTGCGTGCTGTGCGGTTCTGGGGAACTGTGTGTAGAGGCTTTGGTAGGTCGAGGCGCAACGTTGGAAAACGAGTAGGCAGGCGGCGGTAGTGAATAGCGGAAGAACTGAGAATAGATGAAGCGATCCTCTACGCGTCAACATCTGACATGCGGCAACGGCATCACGCTGCGGACAGGCGATTGTTCATGATCGTGCCATTGTTTTGAGAAACCCTGTTGAACCCATGATCGTAACAGGATCGGTATCCGAATGCTCACGCAAGCCATTTCATTCGTATGATGGCTGCTGATGCAGAGAAACACGCTCGAAGAACGCCTCCATCCCAGTGCCCAATGTTCCCTTAAACCTCAGCAATCTCCCGCAGACGACGGATCGTGGACCTTGTGGCGGCGGCGGCAGGGGTACTGCGGTAGCGAGTTAGCAGGTTGCTTCGGAGAGAAAGCAGGCGCGCGCGCATGCGGATGCAGCGGAGGCAAGGAGGGGAGGGAAACGAGGATGCGCGCGATAGAAAGGGTGCGCTTACGAGACGGTGTAGGCTCCTCCGGCGGTGGTCTTGCGGCAGGATCGGCAGTTCCAGATGCCAACGGCCTGGCGCTTCACAGCGTTCTTGCCGCAGAACTGGCACACGTAGCGGGCGTGCTGTGTGATCTGTGGGCGGTCGTGAGCGGGTGGTTCGACAGCGTTTTGCGAGTTCTCTTTGAGGGTGTGCGTACTTCCATCTTCTTGACCTGCTTACGGAGCGAGGCACCGTAACGGGTACCATACTTTCCGGTGATGCCGACCTTCTTGGTGCCTGTGTGTCCGGGTCAATACTACGTTCTTGTTCGGGCGGGCAGCGGGGGAGGCGTACGTTTCGTCATTTTGGCGGTGTTGTGAGGAGTGACGGACGGTGGTGCGAAGTTCGAGGGACATTGAATTTCGAGCTGTGGGCGGCACAGCTTAGCGGCAACTTGGCGCCGCTTACCGCTTTGGGCGATGCGAGGCCCGGATCAAGTCGCTCCGACCGCCGATGCTGCCCCCAATACGCACTGCAATGCTGTCTTCTGCGTGCGCGCGACGACGCGGTGGAGCGCAATTATGGAGAAGCCTGTTCACCGCCTGGCTCTTCGCGAATCGTCGTGGTTGTCGTTTCCTTTTGTGCCCTGCAGCTGCGCTACTCTCCACCTGTTGACGACATAGCCAGCACCTGCATCAGCCTTGCCGAGTTTCCCAATCTCCTGTTGCTGCCGCACGTCCAGGTCGCGGTCGTTCTTGCAAATCTGGAAAGACATGCGTGCAAAACATTCTGCGTGTACCTGGGCCGGTTGCGACGGGCCAAGATCACTCCATGGAATAGACTTGGAATAAGAGCATCGAGAGTAATCAGATGCGGAAGCAACGACATCAAAACAAGTAATACCGCAAACCACACAGCACACCAACACAGTCCCTTTTCCTTTTCGGTCCGGTACTCGGTGGTCCGGCCTTATGTTCTGTACCAGATGTGGCGCGGGAGTATCAGAACCGTCCACGTCAACACGCAAATTGGCTGTAGCGTCCAAAGAATAAGTCCACCATGGGTAGCACTATGGTTTCTGTAACTCCACCCTCGGCCTGCTCAACTATAGTACCTAGTTCTTCTCAGGCATCTGCAAAATAGGTCCCTCACAGGCATCTACAAAACATGCCCTCGTATCTGTGGAAAACGTGCAACTACAAACAAAAGTTTCTCATGATCGTCCACAGTGCATACTGCACGCTAAACGCCAGGGGTTTATTTTGAGCACCGGCTACAACAACAGCTTCATAGGTTCCAAATGCAGCTGTGAATTCAAGAAAAAAACAGGTACACATCTGAGGCGCAGCTTTCCGGTCAGCCATGATCCGTCGGCGCCAGCGCGTATGCGTTCGGCTCAGGCAGTTCCCGAAACCGCTCTGAAACCCGAAACAGCTGACAAGCACAACGCCTTGCGCGCTTGGTATCCAGACTCACGCAGAGCGATGGCCAAGCTTTGTCTGCGTAGATCTTCCCCGTGCGGAGCGCCGCCCGGGTTTGGGGCGGTGTCAGGCGTGGTACGTATACCTGATTGACCATTCACTGGCGGGACATGAGGCCAAAACCGATGCTGTATAAAGCCTGAGGTAGCAAGGCACTTTGAGACTCAGGCTGGATCTCAGGCTTTTTTCTTGCCTACTTACAACAAAAGATAATTCATCTCCGCACCCGAACAAAAGCTTGATACCGCATAGTTAATCAGAAACCACATAATTTGCACAATGGCTTACCAGTATCTTCGGCGCGCAGTGGTATTTACTGCCCTGCTCCACTCGACCACGGGACAGCGGACAAACGGTGTTCCTCAAGACATGAGTGCCGGCTTCCGGGCTGGGGACGAAGTCCAGGTATCGTACACAGGCGGTGCAACAGATGGATTTGCGAGTGGAACCACATTCGAAAAAGATGGTATGTACTCAGAAATATGCACCAGAACACAATCTGACTTTCGAAGCGGTGACAAAGGAGCCTGAATTTGCCCTTGGTGACAGCAACGGTATTTCACCAACCACTCTCCACACCATGATCATGGTAGACACGACATGTCCGAACGCACGGAAAGTGCATTACGTCCGTGCCAATTTCAGGTTCGACTTCCAAGGCGGCACCAACATCGTGACCGAGAGCGCGCCGATTCTCGACTACAAGGCTCCCGGTGCTTTTGACGAGCAGGGCGACAACCGGCAATACTCTTTCTTGATGTACGTCAACCCTGGGCGAAAAGAGATCACCGACCTGCAGCTCCCTGCAGAGGGCGAGACCTTCGATATTGCCAAATTCGAGAGTGACAACGGGTTGAATCCTGCTACGGCGGGAGTCAGCATGGTCGTGAAGCTGGGCGGACAGGCAGACTGTGAAGGGGGAGACGCCAGCCCAGCTCCGCCCGCCCAATCCGCTGCGTCGTCTGCTCTCAGTTCTGCCGCAGCATCGAGCTCCATCGCTGCATCGAGCTCTGCTGCGGCATCCAGCTCTACCGTTGTACAAACCTCGGCCACTGCGTCCGGTTCAGCTACTGCATCCAGCTCCGCTATCTCACCAAGTTCTGCTGCGCCTAGCTCTGCCACTGCAACTAGCTCTGTAACTGCAACTCCTTCCGTCAGCGTACAGAGCTCGATCATCACATCGGGCTTGGTCACCGTGACGAGCACCGCGGTCGCCAGTCTCTCAGTCCGTCCAAGCGCGACTCCCAGCAGCGGTGGTAGCGTCATTACGGTTAGACCACCGACATCTGAATCGACTTTGGCAGTTGATGCTAATGAGAGCCAGGCGCCCGTCAGTCCACCTGATAGCGCGACCAGCGCGAGCACTGCCCCCGCAGAGCAGACTGCGAATGCTGCTGCTGGTCAGAGCTTTGCCCCGGGTGCTGTGATGGTTCCGTTCCTTGCGATGGTTGGTGCTTTGGCGTTGTAATTCATACAGACATAAATGTAGATCGAGACTGGTGATTAGATGGCTTGCGGGACGGACATATCTATGACACACATGATAGTTACATTCTATTGTCGAATTTAGATCCTCTTTCCTTTTCGCAGCATCACAATTGTCTATGCTTTCTCTCAATATAATGAGATGGGAAAGGTGAATTTGTTGCGTCTGGTACGTGTTTGGGATATTATTGAAATTCAAATGTGGGCTGGTCACTCTGAGCCGTTCTTCTTTGCGTCGGGTGCCTAACTGAGTTCGCGTCATATAATTATTCCCTCCTGACACAGGCTAATTATATGAAATCTACTTATGATATATTATTTAGACCTCTGCGTACGTTCGACTACCTCCTGCTCCTTCACAGCATCTGCGTACGACATCCCTCCCTTCTTGACCAGCTCTCCTACAACAAAGGGAATGGCATCCTTGGCGCCGTAGTACTTCAAATCAAATTTATCCCACTCTCCGGCATTGCGCAAGAACTCTGGCGTATGTCTCTGAAGCTCGCATCCGCCCATGAAGAACGGCCATCCAGCGATAGAGTACACAGCTTGCATCAGACGTGCGGGCAAGCTGCCCTCTGTCCTCCAGGGATTGGCGACGTGCTCGCAGATTACCATGCGACCGCCCGGCTTGAGAAGAGTGTACAGGCCCTTGATTGTCTGCTCGGCGTGAGGGACTCCACAGAGGACGCGGATGCAACAGATGACATCGAAGATTCCGTCCTCGGCTGATCCTTTGCCGTTGGCCTCGAGAATGCCGCTCTTGTGCAGCGCAGGAATCAGCGTCTCTGGTTCGCCGCCGCAGAGAAGAGAATGGTATTTGTCACCAAAGCCGCGCTTCTTTGCGTTCTTCAGTAGTCTCGGGTGTAAGTCCTCGGCTGGTTCGGCGCCATACATAGCAGTGATGAGATCGTGGTTGAAGCGTGCTAGAATTTCCCCAGATCCGGGACCGATATCAAGGACGACTCCTTGACATGTAGAGAGCAGTTCGTCGAGTGGTCCAGGCATCTCGATAGACATCTCCTCGCCATTCTTCTTCCAAAGACGGGCAAAGGATTTATAGCGCAGCTTCGTCAAGTCGAGCAGCTTGGTGGGACGGCGCTCAACGAAGATAACTTCAAAGATGGTCATGACAAAATCTACACGCTGGTCAGCATTCATTCGAAGGCGAACAGTTATGGGCGAACACGGACGGTACATGGCTGTAAGAAGTAGCAAGGTAGGACGCAGAAGCGTCGGCGAATGCTCTTTCGCCCATTGGTAGAGAACCATTGTTGGAGGTTTTGCGTCTTGGACAAGCTATGTGTTGCTTGTGTTCTTGCTCTGGGGGATGTCTTGGTCGAGGGCCGTCTTCTTCAGATTCGAATTGGGCGAAGGGAAACGGGATACGGCGGCCCGTGGATTTTGAGCTGAGGAATGCACCTCCAGCGCTTATGACGTTTTCAGGTAGCTAAAAAAATGGGTCCAGCTCCAAACTCAATCCATCCCACTAAGGCTCGGTTTGCCAACATGTGATACTCCTCCAACATCCAGTTTGGGATTCACCATTATCCATAACAGATGGAACACTGTCCAGGACAATCCGATAGACAGTTTATGTAGATGCACCTGCCATGTGAAGGTCGTTCTAGACGTGACGGCAGAGCAGCCGAGGCATCGCTAGTGCAGAAGCTCCAAGCGCATCATCAGCAATTTGAAAGTCTGTCGCGTTTCGAAAAACTTCACATTCAGTTACACTCAGTGACACAAACGACTCACAATGGCTACCACGGAAAGAACAAAATATGCGCTCATTACCGGGTAGGTTGCGCTACGAGGCAACAGCTGGCCGATTCCTAGAGCCTGGGCTGACAAGAGCAGCTGCACGCCGGGCGGCATTGGACACTTCCTCGCGCTGGAGTTTGCAGAGAAAGGTGAGGGCGCACCTTGAAGAGCTGCCAAGTTCCATGGTCTAAATATTGCAGGATTCCAAGTGCTCGGAACCGTCCGCGATCCCTCCAAATACACCTCGCCTCACGCCAGCATAACCTACCTTCCCCTCGAGCTCACGAGCATCGAATCGATCCGCGCACTGCGCAAGCAAGTCACCGAGATAACAAGCAACAAACTCGATATTCTCTACAACAACGCCGGGCGGAACTATGTGGTGCCAGCGCTGGACTACGACACGGATGAGCTCCATGAACTTTTCGAGGCAAATGTCTTCTCTGTCATGCACATGTGCCGCGAATTCACACCCCTCCTGATCGAGGCCAAGGGCACTATAGTCCAGACGGGGTCCGTAGCCGGCATCTTGCCCTACGCATGGGGTGCGCCGTACAACGCGTCCAAAGCTGCGCTGCACGCGTACACAAACACTCTGCGCGTGGAGCTCGCGCCGCTTGGTGTCCGTGTCGTCAATGTGATAACTGGTGGGGTCAAGTCCAACATTGCGAGGACGCACCGCCAGTTGCCCGCGGACTCATACATGCAGCCTCTTGCGGCCGAATACGAGAGCAGGTTGACGCACAGCCAGCAGTTGGGCATGGACACGAAGCAGTATGCAAAGAGTTGTGTCAATCAGGTTGTTCGCGGAGACGGGTGGTTTGGCCGACAGAGGCAGATCTGGGAGGGCAAGATGAGCTGGATTGTGTGGTTCGGATGGTCTTGGATGCCGCATAAGATCTTCGACTGGTACTTTACGAGGGTGTTCAAGCTCCACAAGTTGAGGGGGACGGTTGGTCCGGATAAGAAGAATGCGTAGACCGGGGGGGGATGTTGGGCGATGTGGGGTATGTTGATGGAGAGTTGATGTTGTCTCGGACATGGCCATTGTTTGGTCCAATATCAAGCCACGTTGGAGATGGAATCCCCAGCTCTAGATTATGCAATAGCGTTTTAGAGTGTTGTACGGAAAAATCACCCTTGATCATTGGCCTGCGAGTTGAAGATGGTATTGATTTGGATTTTGACTGATTCTACACAACTGTAATTCGCTACCAATTGACGCAATCCACAGCGCAAAATAAAATCGTGTATCGACAACGACGGACACAAGTGGTCCGAATTGTTGTGACAAGGCCGAGATGAGTGTTGAGCATCACAGAACTTACTGTCAAATTTCTCGGTATCGGCTTTGCACATTTGAACCAGCCATGGTTATTTGTTTGTGCAACGCGGGTTGAAAAAGAATATTATGAATTTCTTTTGTCGATGAAGTACCTATAAGAGTATCGTGGACAAATAGACTTACCAACTGTGATCCCCTTCACATCCATTCCAGGAAATGCAAACCGACAGACAAGCTGACTGACTCGATGGTGATAGTCGAGGGACTTGTGAGAGTGCTGTGAGCTTCTCGGAGCACGCACCAGAGAGAGGCTCGTGATAGCCGCGCTCGGTAATACCGGTACAAGCCGTGCCCGTGGAGTGCGGGTGAAGGCGGGGTAACATGGCGATGAGACTCGCAGTTCGAGCAGGAGATGGCGGAGCCGGAGACATGTAGGGTGTATAGGAGCTTTAATAGTAACTCAACGTACATAGAGGCTGCTGCAATGTGAAATCAGGCAGAATCCCAAAGCAGGCGCCACCAGGGCGAGAGCGGCCGCGTTCAAGCTGCGGAGCTGCACCTCGGTTCAGAGGCGGCTGGGTTACCGGCGGCGTATCATCCCTCCCGCCCGAAGCTGGAACGCCGAGCACTGCTGCTCTAGGACCGCAGAATAACTTCTCCCTCGTAAGCCGACGACTCCTTCAAAACACGCCCAGTACGACCTTCCCTCCTCTCACAGCTGCATTGAGGTTGCCGGCGCGCGGCAGAAGCTAATTTGAGAATGTCGGCCTTCAGTCGCAACCTGTGCAGTACTGCATCCCGAGCTCTCCGTCAGCGCTCCAGCGTCATCAGCAGAGCTGTCAGGCCAATTGCTCTCCGAGCCACCCTTTCGACCCCAATCTCCGCCCGCGCTGTGACTGCGTCTTCTTTCTCGACCATGTCGTCCCTCAAGAGTGCTGCCCCGCCCGTTTCTGGCAAGCGCGAGTACGACCCTGAGATCAAGGACATCGCCAGCTACATCCACAACACACCCGTCGACTCTGAACTCGCGGTAGGGCATCCGACTCTGATCTTTCTACACAAGACTGCGGCTAACGGGAGGCGTGCGTAGTTCGACACAGCTCGATGGGTCTTCGTTGACACGCTTGGCTGCGGTCTAGAGGGTCTGCAGTTCGAGCAGTGCAGGAAGATTCTCGGCCCCACGGTCGAGGGCACCGTCGTCCCCAACGGCGCAAAGGTACCTGGCACAAACTACCAGCTTGACCCCATCAATGCTGCTTTCAACATTGGCGCCATGATCCGATGGCTCGACTTCAACGACTGCTGGCTGGCTGCCGAGTGGGGCCACCCCTCAGACAACCTGGGTGCCATCCTCGCCACGGCCGACTGGATCACACGCACAAATAAGGCCGGAGGCAACCTTGGCAACGGCAAGATCTTCAAGGTCAGGGACGTGCTCGAGGCCATGATCAGGGCCCACGAGATCCAGGGCTGCATGGCCCTTGAGAACTCGTTCAACAAGGTCGGTCTCGACCACGTTATCCTGGTTAAGCTTGCCTCGACCGCTGTTGTGTCCAAGATGATGGGCCTCAACGAGGCCCAGACTCGTGATGCCATCTCGCAGGCCTTTGTTGACGGCCAGTCGATGCGCACCTACAGGCACTCTCCCAACACCATGTCGCGCAAGTCGTGGGCTGCTGGTGATGCTTGCCAGACCGCTGTCAACCTCGTCCTCAAGGTCATGAAGGGCGAGCAGGGTCTGCCCACTGTTCTCTCTGCTCCTACCTGGGGCTTCTACGACGTCAACTTTGGCGGCAAGCCCTTCCAGTTCCAGCGCCCGTACGGCAGCTACGTCATGGAGAACGTCCTCTTCAAGGTTTCTTATCCTGGTGAGTACCCGAAGACTCTAGACTGTGCCAGAACGTGCACATGCTAATCAACTATCTAGCCGAGTTTCACTCGCAGACCGCCGTCGAGGCGGCCCAGCGCCTGAACAAGAAGCTGAAGGCTATGGGCAAGAGCGCTGAGGACATTGAGCACGTTGTCAACCGCACCCACGAGGCCTGCATTCGCATCATCGACAAGCAGTTCAAGCCCATGGAGAACTTTGCTGACCGTGACCACTGCGTGCAGTACATGGTTTCGACCATGTTCGTCTTCAACCGCCTCGAGGCGACTGACTACCCTGACGAGAGCGAGGCGGCGACGTCTGCGCTCGTCGAGTCGCTCCGCCAGAAGATCAGCTGCGTGGAGGACCCGCAGTTCACCAAGGACTACCACGACCCCGAGAAGCGCACCATCTCCAACGCGCTGACGGTGACGCTCAAGGACGGCACAGTCCTGGACGAGATGGTGGTCGAGGCGCCGCTGGGCCACCGCCTGCGTCGCGAGGAGGCCAAGCCTGAGATTCTTGCCAAGTACAAGAGGCATCTCGGCCCTCACTACCCGGCCGAGCACGTCGACAAGCTCGTTGCTCTGGCGCAGGACGCGAAGACGATTGACAACATGGACATTGACGAGTACGTTGATCTGTATGTGAAGAAATAGACGCCTACGGCAGTGGTGGAGGAAGCGTGGTAGACAGAAAAAGGAAATGATGTGTTGCATGCTGATGCTGATGTGAATCTTGGTGACGGTGAATGTGTTGCATGGAAGTGAATATGGTGGAATTGTGAATGCATAGCAGAATCAGCATGATTATGTTGTATGCTGCCCCATTCACACCAGGCGTGGGTGGTAGGGTATTAAGGAGGGGTGTCGGGTCCCGTGTGGAGATTGCAGCCTGACGTATGCAGCGCACCCCTGTGCACGCCTGTGCAGAGCCATGGGCTTAGTTGACCAGCCAGCGGGCGTACAGAAACCCACCGAAAGCCGCAGACTGGCATTGGCATTGGCATTGGCATTGCGGCCTACTTGCTGCCGAATCCAGCTTCCAGGTCTCCGAGGTCGTCAGTCGTCAGTCGTCAGTCGTCAGCCCCAGGCCTCGCGCTTGGCACAGCGCCACCGGTAGTCCGAGCCGTTGACGTCTCTCGTCTCTTGTCCCAGTCCCCCAGATCTCCGTACACATATTCCTTTCCGAGCAAGCCGTGAACCTCCCCCGTGTGGCGCCCCCCCTTCTGCGCCGCCGCCGCCTGCCACCTGCCTGCCACCAACCTCTGACCGCCCCCATGCGCTGCCGCCTCACCGAGTGAAGCACACGGCCCCGCTGAGCTCGATTCATTGCTCTCACACCACCACCACCACTTCCCCCCGCCACGATGCCGTCAATCCTGTCCGACGAGGACAAGCTCACGGTCAAGCGCACCGTGCCCAAATCCGCCAACAAGATCCACACGGTCGCTGTCGCCAAACTGTACATTGCCTACCCCAACAGGCAGCAATGGACGTACACGGGCCTGCAGGGCGCTGCGGTTCTAGCAAACGACCTGGTTGGCAACACCTTTTGGATAAAGCTCGTCGACATCTCGGTAGGTACGCCGCTACTCTGTGTCGAGCGAGACGCTGATACGCGCAGTCGAGCAACCGTGGCGTCATTTGGGACCAGGAAATATATGACACGTTTAGCTACAACCAGGACCGCACCTTCTTCCACACCTTCGAGCTCGAGGACTGTCTGGCCGGTCTGTCGTTTGCCGACGAGAAGGAGGCCAAGACATTCAAGAAGAAGGTCGACGACCGCGAGAAGAACGCCCACAAGAACACACGAAACAAGCCCTTCGGCGCCGCTGCTGGCACCAGCGGGCCCGCCACAAACGGGAAGAGCCACGGTCACGGCCTGCTGGGCGGCCTCTTCAGCCGACACTCGACGCAGCCCGCGCCCGCACCCCAGTCCATCCTACCGCCGGCCGCCGTCACCGTCACATCGCCCTCGCAGAGCAGCCACTCCAATGCCACGAGCGCGAGGAATTCGGCAATCGATACGACAGATCCCTCGTGGCAGCCTTTGCTGAAGGAGCTGCTGGCTATGGGCATTACCGAAGATCAGATCGAGGAGAATGCCGACTTCATCAAGCTGTACATTGAGCAGAAGAAGCACGACGAGAAGCAGCAGGCAGAGAACGCCGATCGCAGATCCCGCGCTCCGCCTCCGCCTCCACCGGGCGCCCGAACGCCCCTTAGTCCCCAGAACACAGGCGGCACGTCAGCCTCCAAGAGGGGACCGCCGCCAGCACCTCCGCCAGCGAGACGCACCAAGACTGAGGCGCCAGCTCCCAGTCGCACCTCCTCCGCGAGCCCCGCGCCGTCGTCTCCTCCGCGGCAGCCCTCCCCTCCTGGCCCGCCTAAGCCCGTCTTCAGGGCACCTCCGCCCATCGCCGACGCTGGCAAATATGCGAACGAGCCACCGCCGCCACCGAACCGAGCACGCGCATCTTCGAATGCTGCAAATACAGGTCCGCCGCCGCCACCGCGGCCGCCCAAGACTCCTGTACAAGAAGAAGAAAAGCCCAAATTCGGAGTGCCCCCTCCTTTCACTGGCAACCGTCTGCCTTCAGGTCCGCCGCCTCCACCTCCAAGTCGCGGGCCAGTCCCACCCCCGCCACCTGCTCGAGATACGCCCTCGGCGCCTCCGCCGTTGCCCCCGAAGACCCCTGGGACTTCTCTTCCGCCCCCTCCTCCACCTATGAACAGCGCGCCCCATGCACCACCGCCTCTACCACCATCTGCGTCTCGTCCTGTGCCGCCTGCGCCTGTTGGTGTGGCTCCCACCCCGCCACCCCTTCCACCGACGTCCGCTGTTCCACCGCCACCCCCAATGCCAGGACGATCTATTCCTCCTCCGCCACCCATGCCCAACAGCGCGGTACCTCCTCCGCCGCCGATGCCCAACAGCGCGGTGCCTCCCCCGCCGCCGATGCCCACCAGCGCGGTACCCCCACCGCCGCCCATGCCGCACAGTGGTGCACCGCCGCCACCCCCTCCAATGCCACCGGGCACGGGACCTCCTCCCCCTCCGCCCATGCCGCCGCGAGACGGTGCCCCGCCGCCGCCTCCTGGTGCGGCACCGCCGCTTCCCAAGGCAGCAGCGGCAGGACGCGATGGCCTTCTTGCAGATATCCGTGGAGGTGCGAGGCTCAAGAAAGTGTCCGATGCAGAGAAAAAAGATCGCAGTGCTGCCGCTGTGCCTGGTTCGGAGCCAGCATCTGGATCAGGTGGTGGTGGGGGCGCAGCTACACCTGGCGCAGATGCTGGTTTGGCTGGCGCATTGGCTAGTGCACTTGCAGCGAGGAAAGCCAAGGTTAGCCATAGTGGTGAGTGCATATCTTTCCTAAGCCGATTGTTGCTATGCTAACTTTGATCCAGACGACGAGTCCGACAAGGACGACTGGTAGACTAGGTAGTGGCGGGCGACAATGAGCGCCTCGACTTGAGCCTTGTTTCGCAATTACATTCTGTGCGGGCGGCGTGTACGTGAGTAAGCCACGCCCGGTTCGTTTCGAGTACCCCATCCAAGCGACCGCCGAGACGATAGGCTAAGCAAGAAGTGGCGTCGAGATGGGAGGGAGAGTAGAGTGAGTTTGTTGAATACCAGAGCCGGAGGGATGAGGATTGTATGGCAGTTAACTATATCAAAAATCATATTATATACCTCGCAAATGCGTCGACTAGTTACACAGATTGTGAATTACCAGATCTGGACTCTCAAGGCACCCCCGGAAAAGAAGTGGAGATGGGGTTCATGCGGCGGTGTGCGCTACCAGGGGACTGCCGTGGGCGAGAGGTTGATGTACGTTTTGGCTAAACAAGGCAAGTTTGTCGCTCTCCCGGTTGGGTACGTTGGTATAGCGGACAAATCTAATTCAACGTAAGGTTAGAGATGGAACTGGCGTGGAGACGGGCATGAAGACGTAAAAGGAAGCCATGATGCTAGTAGAGCTGGTAGAGCAGCGCAGTGGGGATGGAGTAGCTGTCTGGTGCGATGACGGCGCCGCATTGGGAAGGTGCTCGCATGGGGAAACGCAGCGATTGGCTGGACGAGCCAGGAACCGAACAAGCATCGAATCCCTACACCCGCGCATGCTTAAGCCCCTCAAGCGCGTCCAACCACAGCACAGCCCGCCTGCAGCGCGGAAATGAAATGCCTCTTATCGTCACGTTAACCCCGAACAAGCAGGAGCTTGTTGATGCTCAAGCTTCTGCCGCGGCGTGGTTGGAGGCTTGTCCGGTCTTGACTTGAATAGGTAGCTGAGCTGGGGAACCGAAGCTGGCCGTCCGAGACGAGCGAGCATGTTTAAAGAGCTGCTCGACGCCCCAGATGCTGCTTGCTCGCCAGTCCTCTCGTTCGGATCAATCCACACACCGCAGACATGACACGTCTCCTTGCGCTCCTCGTTAGCTCGTTGCTGGCTGCTCAGGGCCTTGCTGAGCCCTTTGAGAAGCTCTTCGAGGTCCCGGAAGGTGAGAAGACATCCGTTCCATGTCCAGTACATGTTGTTGATAGTTGCTCTAGGATGGACGCGCCAGGGCCCGGCAGCGGACGAGCAGACGCTCAAGCTCCAGATTGCCCTGCAGCAGGGTGATGCCGCCAAGTTCGAGCGCGCTGTCATGGACATGTCGACTCCTAGCCACCCCACGTACGGCCAGCACTTCCAGTCGCACGAGGAGATGAAGCGCATGATCCTTCCCAGCGAGGAGACTGTTTCTTCCGTGGCTGCCTGGTTGGACTCGTTCGGCGTCGACAACGTGGACCAGGATGCCGACTGGCTGACCATTAAGACGACGGTTGGTGTCGCCAACAAGCTGCTCAACACCGAGTTTGCTTGGTTCGTCAGCGAGGAGGAGAAGCCCCGCAAGGTCCTCCGCACACTCGAATACTCTGTCCCTGATGATGTTGTTGCACACATCAACTTGGTTCAGCCCACCACTCGCTTTGCGGCTATCCGCGCAAACCACGAGACGGAGCACGAGATTGTCGGTCTTCAGGTTGCTGCGGCCGTCAACTCGACCGTCAACTGTGACACTGCCATCACCCCCGAGTGTCTGAAGAAGCTCTACAAGATCGACTACAAGCCTGATGCGAAGAGCGGTAGCAAGGCTGCCTTTGCCAGTTATCTGGAGCAGTATGCTCGCTACAGCGATCTTGCCCTGTTCGAGAGGGACCTTCTCCCTGAGTCTATTGGCCAGAACATCTCCGTCGTCCTCTTCAATGGTGGAATCGACGGCCAGAACTCTACCGAGGACAGTGGCGAGGCCAACTTGGACGCTCAGTACATGTTCGGTCTTGCCCAGCCCCTGCCCGTTACCGAGTACAGCACTGGTGGCCGCGGTCCCTGGGTCGCGGATCTCGACCAGCCCGACGAGGCCGACAGCGCCAACGAGCCCTACCTCGAGTTCCTCCAGAGCGTTCTCAAGCTGCCCCAGAGCGAGCTTCCCCAGGTCATCTCGACCTCGTATGGCGAGAACGAGCAGAGCGTGCCCAAGTCTTACGCACTCTCTGTTTGCAACCTCTTTGCTCAGCTCGGTTCGCGCGGTGTCAGCGTCATCTTCTCCTCTGGAGACTCTGGTACTGGCTCTGCTTGCCAGAGCAACGACGGCAAGAACACGACCAAGTTCCAGCCCCAGTACCCTGCTGCCTGCCCCTGGGTCACCTCTGTTGGCTCTACCCGCTACCTCAACGAGACGGCTACCTTCTTCTCCAGTGGTGGTTTCTCCGACTACTGGAAGCGCCCCTCTTACCAGGATGATGCTATCAAGGAGTACTTCCACCACCTCGGCGAGAAGAACAAGCCCTACTTCAACCGCCACGGCCGTGGCTTCCCCGACGTCGCTGCTCAGGGTGTCGGATACAGGGTCTACGACAAGGGCTCGCTCAAGGGATACCAGGGTACATCGTGCTCTGCGCCCGCATTCGGCGGTATTGTTGCGCTCCTGAACGACGCAAGGCTGAGGGCCAAGAAGCCGTCTCTCGGTTTCCTGAACCCCCTTCTGTACAAGAACCCGTCTGCGCTCAACGACATTGTTCTCGGCGGAAGCACGGGCTGCGATGGCAATGCGAGGTTCCACGGCAAGCCCAACGGCTCTCCTGTCATTCCGTATGCGTCGTGGAACGCCACTGCCGGATGGGACCCCGTCACGGGTCTGGGTACGCCCAACTTCCCCAAGCTGCTCAAGGCTGCCATGCCGAGCAGGTACAAGGCTTAGACGGAGACGATCGATGGGGGATACCTACCTAATCAACTACGCTTCTTGTAGATAGCATTCATGCATGCAATAATGTCTTTCTGCGTTCCGCGTCTTCTCATCAGCAGTGACATGTCGAGCAACTAGCACTCCTCACCGCAATCACTGACCACAAGCAGCCTCAGATTACGGGCACGTCGCTCACAGCAGCGTCCCGTCCGTGCGTTCCATTCCCCTCCCGCATCAGATAAGATGCTCTCCATCTTTTACCGCTCTATAGCCGTGTCTCTCCCACCTAAGCGCCGAACTTACCCACGCGAACCCCCTCTCACAGCCAAACGAGGCTGCACGTTGCCACGCCGCGCCACGCCCCGGCATAGCATGGCATGGAACGGCATGGAATGACAGGGCATAGCATGTGCTCGCCGGCTGCAGATGCAGCGCGTAGGCACGTACCCACCTACCTACTTGCCGCCCTGTGCCTGGATTCCCAGGGCTGCGGGTAGCGTGTGTGTTTGTGTGCGTGCCTGTGTGTGGAGGTGCTGGCGGCGGCAGGGCTGCAGGGCAGAGCAGGGCTGGGCTGAGGTGTGGGGCGGGATGGGGGAGAGGCGTCTATGCGGTGGTAGTGCTGGGGTTACTTGTTTGTATATGTGTGTGTGTGTATGTAGGTTCCTTGTGTGTGTGATGGACCGAGTGATGGGGTGTGAAAGGATGGCTTGGGGGTGCCGGTGTGATGTGATGAAAGGATGTGATAAATTGAGAAAGGAGCGCTGTCAAAGCGGGCATGTGAAGCAGATAGGGGATACCTGCCTACTCGGTCGTACTGCCGGGTCTGCCTACAGGGCGAGATTCTCAGCTGGACCAAGAAGTGAAGCTGGTCACAGACATAAATGCGATCTGTCGCTGGTTGGTGTTTTGGCGATGGACAGGCTGGCGGCGAGGCTGGCGGGCGCAGATCCTGGCCCGTCTCGTCACGACTGCTCGCAGATATTGCCGTGCCGTCTCGTCGCTCCGGCTCGTCGACGTTGCAGTTGTGCCATAGGAATCCAGAACACTGCGGCAAAGCCTCGCAGCCAACCCAGCACGGGAGGACGAGGACCATCAGCGGGCCAGGGAAAAGCTTGACCCGACGCCGACTAGGCCCAAAGCGAACGCCAGCGGCTACAGACCGCTCCCTGTCCACTCGAGCCCTCACGACAACATGCCGACCCCGCTCCACATCGCTCACACCCATGCTTTCATCTGCAGGCCCGCACGTCACGGCATCGATCGCAATTCTCCAATTCGCTGCCCCTCAAGTCATGCGAACCGGACCTGGGTACAAATTTGAGATATCTTCAACGTCTGTGATTCGGCCATGTACCGTCGACGAGGTGGCTGATCTGCCTCGGCCTCGGGCTGCCTCCTAAACCGTCAGAATGGGGCACTCGTCAGCAGTTTGTGTGAGGGCCTCGCGGACTACTCGCCGTCGTCATACAGAAGCTGGCTGGACAAACAAAAGCTGCGCATATTGCGAGTCCGTGTGACGACGCCCATGGAACGGAATATCACCAGCACATGTTGTCAGCATGCTCAGCGTGCTCAGCACCGCAGGTCCTCGAGGCAGGTTTTGAGGTTCCGCTGCAGCCGACAACGCCACCCGTCAGAGTTTCGGTAGCACTGCCCTGGCCCCGTTCTGGTTCTATTGGCGATTCCGTCCTCTCGCCAGTCACAGCGTGGGGCCTGCATGGCTTCCGCCTGCGCGGCGGTGATGCTGAGTCGTATGCAGTTCGACACGGTGACGCTGCTCTGGGTTTGCTGGTGCCTTTTTAATCCCCTGTCCGACATCACTATCACGCCTTGGCTCAATAGCGCGGATCATGATGAGCGGTTGAATACCAAGTACCATTTGCTGCCACGATACGCATCCCTGGACCCTGTGTATGAGACCTTCTCCACTAACGCAGCAAACTTAAGGGTCCGTCCGCCTGCTAGTTGCGCACGAGGTTTGGATATTACACCTCTTGTTTTCCTTGCATCGGCACTTTGCACGTAAACCGGTACCACAGCTTCACCACGCGCACGGAGCTGGATCTACCTATTCGGACCGCTTCCGATCATCGATTGGCCCCATACTACACGACGCCGCCAGCTTGGATCGCCTGCAGCTTCACACTGCATTATCACAAGCGACCATATTCCTGCTCGTATCCATGTAGAGAGGGCTCTCCGGATGTCCCTTAAGCGACTGACTACCCAAAACCCACCCAACTCTGCCACACACTGAGTCGCCTTTACGGTCACGGCTTCTGCTGGCAGGAGATTCCACCAGCCCCGAGCACCTGCGAGACCAATCTTCAACTGAAGATGCCGGCGATATCAGAGGCGATCGTGGAGCGAGCCGACGAGCTCGTGGGACACCTGACAGCTAGGACTTCAGACGTGCAGCACAATGTCGCAAATACTGTCTTGACACTCGTACGGCGTCTGAACATATCATACAACGAGTCGAGCCCGGCTGGATTGATTGAGGCCAACACCGTGGATCCATGGAACAAGAGTGGGAAATATGCTCTGGCCTACGTCTACTTTTGCATCCCACTCCTGGTCATTGTCGCTCTCATGCGATACTACCACCTGTTCACGGACAAGATCCGGACTGCCCTACACGAAGAAGAGGTATTGCAATCCTCAACGACGTCCTCTCCAGACACAGACTACGAAATGTCGGTTCTTTATACTGACAAATCAACCATGAAGTTCTTCCCGCGCGAAGGTCCATTGCCAAGCGGGCCAAAGACACAGTCAAGCGTTTCTTCATTTGGGCCCATCAACAATCTGGTGGCCCTGTTCCGTTTCATCTTCTACCGACCGATTCGACACATGACCATCCGAAAGGGCTGGCGCCCGATTGTTTTCCCTTCTCTAAGCATCATTGTCATCGTTGCAGCCGCGTTTCTGCTGGGCGTTCTTTACAGCTGCCTGCCTCAGCCCCTTTTCTGGGACAGCATCGCCTACGGTTCGCCCCCTCTTGCTATCCGGTCCGGCATGATGGCAGTTGCCCTTCTCCCCTGGATCATTGCGCTCTCGTCCAAGGCCAACCTCATCACAATGGTGACGGGCATCGGCCACGAGCGCCTGAATGTCCTACACCGGTGGGCGGCGTACCTTTGCCTGGTACTCAGCATTCTCCACACGGTGCCCTTCTACGTTACGCCGATTTGGGAGAAAGGAGCCAGGCACGTCTTTGAGCAGTTGTTCAAACAGAATGGCTTCTATGCATACGGGACAGGTACGTCGACGATTGTCCTAACCATCTATTGTGAGGATTCAGGCATACTGACGTTGACTAGGTATTGCCGCTCTTGTACCTCTGTGCTTCCTCTGCACACACTCGATTGCACCTCTTCGTCACCGAATGTACGAACTCTTTGTCGCACTCCATGTACCCGTGGCTATTGTATTTCTGGGCACAATGTTCTGGCACTGCAACAACTACCTCACCTCTTGGCACTACCTCTTCTCCACTCTGGGCATCTGGCTTCTTTCGTACCTCATGCGACTCTTCTACCTGAACTGGACGAATCCATTCCGCATGTCTTGGTTGATCGGCGACGAGGCTGCCGTGACGCTGATGCCAGAGAACGCCATCAAGATCACGATCCCAACTCAGGTGAAGTGGAGACCTGGGCAATACATCTACCTTCGTATGCCCGGTATCTCGGTATTCGAAAACCACCCTTTTACCATCGCCTCTCTATGTAGCGATGACTTCCCTTCAGAATACGGCGAGGGCTACCGGGATATGGTCATCGTGTTCCGACCGTTTGGAGGGTTCACAAAGAAGGTCCTGCAAAGCGCCCTTGAACATGGGCCATGGCACACATACCGTGCTTTTATTGACGGCCCGTACGGTGGCATGCAGCGTCGCATCGAAGCGTTTGAAGATGTTGTGCTCATTGCTGGTGGCAGTGGCATCACTGCCATCATCTCGCAGCTTCTCTGCCTGATCAAGA
This sequence comes from Neoascochyta sp. HWLR27, assembly GCA_019775935.1. Taxonomy (NCBI): domain Eukaryota; kingdom Fungi; phylum Ascomycota; class Dothideomycetes; order Pleosporales; family Didymellaceae; genus Neoascochyta; species Neoascochyta sp. HWLR27. Next base: position 164,391 of record WODD01000037.1, on the reverse strand, counting down.
AGATGCGCGATGGCAAAGCCGTCACGCGCAAGATCCATGTCATCTGGGCACTCAAGCGCCCCGAGACTATGGAATGGTTCAAGGAGGAACTCCGCATCTGCCGCGAGTACGCGCCTCCAGAGACAGTAGAGTGCCAGTTCTACATTACTAGTGCGAAGCGCGCAGTGGGCGGTGGAATTGTCAGTGCGAAGACACCAAGCCGGCCCGTATCCATGTTCTTTCACGACAAAGTGAACGACGCGTTCCAGAACATTGCGAGCCATCGCTTGTCTGGCATATCGTCGAAGCGACACTCTGCGCTTATCCGAGACGAAGCGCAGGGCGATGCAGAGAAGGAGAGTGAGCTCCGGCGGGAAAATGAAGACAATGTCACAGCACTCCCCCAGGCGCACTTGGTCCCCGCCAACCGCGGCCATCTTGCGCCGCCTCGGTCAAGCTTCCACAGTGCCTACTCGGATGCGTCGAGTCAGGATGTGATCCAGCCCGTGCCGCACAGTCTAGCTACACGGAGACAGGAGCGCAACCTCGCTCTCGACATTTCATCTGCGCTGCAGGCTGGGAGCGGGGCGATCAACCCGGACGTGTGCGAGCCTGGGAGCTCGAACAACGTGCAGGGATTCGACTTTGGGTTCCCGTCGACGCCGACCGAGTTTCAGAAGAACTTGATGCGATTTGCATTCCTGCCCGCGGCTGTGAAGAAGAAGGACGGCTGGAGCACAGAGTACGGGCGGCCCGACATAGCGTATCTGCTCAAGGGGCTGAGCAGGAAGTTTGGTAGGCGGGCATGTGTGTTTGTTTGCGGGCCGGCGAGCATGCGCGTCAGCGTGTGCGAGACGGTTGCCGAGCTGCAGAGGAAGGTGTGGAGCGACGAGGGCTGCGACGAGATCTTCTTGCACAGCGAGAACTACGCTCTGTGAGGTGTGGGGTGGGATGTGTGTTGTGTGTTTGCGTGTTGTGTTTTGTGCATAGCGTGGTTCTGGCTGTGGATCGGATATACCCCTTTCTTACTTTGTTTTTGGATGGAGGTGGTGAATAGACAGACGGCTTCTCTAATGTTTGCTCATGTGGGTGTCCTACCGTGCTCTGCCGTGATGAGGCCGTCTTGTTGTGGTATAGCGCGCCGAGGGCGGGCTGGAGGCGGGACAGGCAGACGCACGGGGAGCGTCGAGAGCCGCGGCAGAAGTGACCCGTCCCCGGGCGGTGCATGATGATAGGTAAGTACTATAGCGAGAGGGTGTGACGGGTGTGATGGGTGTGATGGAGGGGACGGGTGTGATGGGCTGTGATGAGGCGACGGATGGGCAGGGCTGCAGAGGTGAGGCACGCTTGGCGGCGTCGAGTTGCTTCTTCTCCTCCTGTAACCTCAGGTCCAACACAGCGTACGGTACAACGTCGACTAGCTACTTGGAGGCTGAGGAGCATCCGAACAATGTTCTCAAGATAATGTGCACATGTCCACGGTTCCCGTCTCTGACCTGGGGCTCAATTCCTCAGAGCAGCGCTATCTCTCTACCGTTCAGTCGCAGATTGCCGCGTCCCATCACAGCTCGTCGTCGCGCGCTGCCTCTCGCGCCTCCAGCCAGGGCCGTCTCCTCCTGGATCCCTCCAGCCTGCAGGCGCTCGGCGCCCACTTTGACCGCTTGATGTACTCGATACAGCAGCGATGGCACTATGTGAGCGACCATGTTCCCCGACATTGACCGCACACGACAGCACGACAAGACGACTGACGCCCGCCAGCTCACCCAGCAGACGCAGACGGCCACCCAGGTCCACTATGACCGCGCCGGCAACGCCATCCAGGTCGCCGACGCCGAAATCGCGCGCTTCCGGGCCATCCTGCGCGAAATCGACGAGCTCCAGGTCGAATTCGACAAGGTCCGCCGCATCGGCGAGATTGTCAAGGGCTTTAGGGCTCGCGTCGACCGCCTGGAGCGCCGCCTTTGAGCGCCGTCTTGCCTTTCTTCCCCCTCTTTCTCTCACGTTTCCTTCCTTCTACCGCGCCCTCCCCACCACGTTATGAATCACGACACACAGCTACGACACGATACACACGACGCGGCCAGACTTCCTCCGTCCTTGCGGACATGCCAGACTTAAAAAAAAATGACAGCCTCACGGCTCGGGAGCACATGAGGCGCATACTGAGAACGGATGCCTCGCGGCCGGCCTTGTACTGTATTTCCTGCTCTAACTAGCTATTTTCCGCCCATACGACGCGCTCCTCTTGCTTTGCTTCAGCTTCAGCTCCACGTTACTTTTCCCCTGCCCGATAGGCACTCGGCCGTCTTGTATCAAGGCACTACCTATTCGGGCTTTTTCTGCAGCTTCCCTCCTCTACATGTGTTACACAGCTCTCGCATGGCGTTCTAGTCGCTTACTCTATACGAATGCAAATGCCCGCTCACATGAGATTCTTGTGCTTCGCGCCTCGCTCGCACAACAGCTCGTCTTGCCCTTCTCGGACATCATCGTGTGTCAGGTTGAGTATCCTGCGGCACGGCGACGTAAGGGCGGTAGATCAGATCGCCAGATGCCCTGCTCATGATGCTAGCGACCATAGGGCACATTCAAGTTTATAATTAACATCGTTCCATGCATGCTCTGTCGACCTTGTAGGTAGCATCAGACCAAAGCTCGGAGCACGTGATTCTTGGGCAGTCGTTTGCCAAGCTCCCCAGCCCAATGCCCGCTGGCACTTGGTCAGCTTCGGCTACTTGGTCATAGCAGGCCTGAACGCTTGTACCCTTGGTGATGATTAGCCACACTGGCTGCGCCGCTTGCTGAGGCAGCCCCTCTGCCTATTCTCCCCTCCTGTTCCGGTGCCTCTCTCTCCATGTCCCCCCGTGGGACCCACAATCCATCTGCAGAACCACAGCCATGATGTTACGTCTTAGTCGCTCGCTTCCCCGCCGGCTGGTGCGTCACTGGAGAATCATCGCCTTCGTATTATTTCTCCTTGTCCTCGAGCTCGTCCACCACATCAGCAGCCTCTCCGTCCCGCGTCCACCGACAAACCTCGATCCTCCGTTCCACACAGGATGCCAAAGTCCTGTCCTAAACACCGCCCCGCGCGCCAACGCGACGTTCATGATGCTTGCGCGAAACTCGGACGTCAATGGCGCTGTGGCCAGCGTAAAGAGTATCCAGGAGCAGTTTAATGCCAACTTCGGGTACCCCTGGGTGTTCCTCAACGACGAAGCGTGGACCCAGAACTTTATACAAAGTGTGACCGAGGCGGGGAAGGGATCGGATATGAAGTTTGAAACCATCCCAGCAGGCATGTGGGGATATCCAGACTGGGTTGATCAGAAGAAAGCGAAGAGAAGCATGAAGGAAATGGACGACCAGAGGATCGTCTATGCTGGCGCAGAGAGTTATCACCACATGTGCCGGTTCCAGTCTGGGTGAGTTTTCCTACCTCGATGCCAACAGCCTATCTAGGAACCCTTCTAACGCCTGTCCGCTACAGCTTCTTCTTCGACCACCCCGCTCTCCAACCATACAAGTGGTATTGGCGCGTCGAGCCCGATATTACCTTTACATGCGCCATAACATACGACCCCTTTACCGCAATGGCCTCGCACGGCAAGATATACGGCTACACGATCGCACTCTGGGAAAACGGCCGCACGGTACCCACTCTCTTCCGCAAGCTTTCCGACTACAAAGACGCAATGCGCTACTCCACAACCTCTCTTTGGGCTGCAATGAAGGCGCCCTCGTACGCCCCCTGGCCGCTGCGCTCTGCCCTCGCGTTCTTCCGCAACCGCGACGCGGTGGGCGACGTGTGGAACATGTGCCATTTCTGGAGCAACTTTGAGATTGCAGACATGGACTTTTTCCGATCGGACGGATACCGCTCCATGTTCCGCATGCTGGACGAAGACGGCGGGTTCTACTACGAGCGCTGGGGCGATGCGCCGGTGCACAGTCTGGCGGCGGCGATGCTGCTGCAGCCCGACCAAGTGCATCATTTTGCCGACTTTGGGTACAGACACGACCACTTCCAGTACTGCACGTATGCACCGACGGAGCGCGACAAGGCGAGAGGTATTTTTGTCCCCGAGGGCGAGGGCGAGGAGCTCGGGTGTCGGTGTACGTGCGACAAGAAGATTGAGAGGGTCAACCCTACGTGTTTCAATGCCATCAAGAGAAGTGTTATGTGAGAGAGGTGGGGGGATTGGTTGTATACCCATTGAGTTACCTAGTCAGACAATTCAGGTCTACCGGAAGGCCATGTCTCTTGCATCGAACCGGGCGCACTTTGCGCGATAAAATGTGCCGAGATAACTACTCAGCCGCTGTGAACGGAACACATTGAGCGCACAGACGCCGTTGGAGTGAAGGTAGCGGGGCGCTCCTTCTCAAGACAGACAAGCGCCCGCTTCTAAAGCTGTACACCATCGTCATCATCTACCGCACGTATCCACCGCCTGACCAAGGGTTTTCGGTAAAAGCCTACTCATCTTAAGTCCCGCGCCCGCCATGTTTGCTGATTACGCTCCTCGACACGCATCGCCTATTTGCTTGATATCCTCTCGTCGCGTTCCCCCTCCATCCGCGCCTTGAGCTATGTCGGCCATCCAGAACCATGTGCGCGCCGCGTACAATGACAAGCAGACTCATGTCGTTATCTTCTCTGCGACGGCAATTGCCCTTTATGGCTACGACCAGGGCATGATGTCGCTCATCAACACAAACCACGACTACCTCGCCACCATGGGCATCGGCAAGGAGTCCCCGATTGTTGGCGTTGTCGTGGCTGTGTACTACCTCGGATGCGCCGTCGGAGCGGTCCTGTTCTCTAAGCTGGCTGATGTCTACGGCCGCAAGACGAGCATCTTTCTCAGCCTGGCTGCTGCTAGCTTGGGTAATCTGATCATGTTTGTCGCAGGGCTTGGGTACTCACAGGGTGCACTGGCTGTCATGCTGACCGGACGAGTCGTCATGGGTTTGGGTGTTGGTGGCATCGATGCTGTTATCCCCACTTACTCTTCTGAACTTGCAGCAGACGAGGCAAGAGGGAAAGCCCTCGCCCAAGAGTTCCAGTCGAACATCTTCGGCCTCGTCATGGCTTTTGGAATCAACCTGGGAGTCACTGTTGCCCTCGGCAAGTCGAATCAATGGGCGTGGCGAGTGCCCATCATCGTCATGCAGGTGTACCCTGTACTTCTGATGGTGTTTGTCGAGCGTCTTCCTGAGTCGCCAAGGTGGTTCATTTTCAACGGCAAGAAAGACGAGGCCCAAGCCGCCATGAAGAACATCTATGGCGATGAAGGTGATCAGAAGTTCGACGAGCTGGTCGAGGCACATGAGAAAGAAAAGGGCGAGACTGTTGGATATCTCGACATGCTCAGTCCCAGTCACCCGCAGTTCCATCCCACCATGGTAACGATTATGTGTCAAGTCAACCAGGCACTGACGGGTTACGGAGCTGTCTCTGTCTACGGCCCACAGATCTTTGAGGTGAGTTTCTCTGTGTATCCATACACGGGCTCCTACTGACATTTGTTGCAGCTTCTTGGATTCGATGTCCGAATTTCCGAGTATCTCACCCTTAGTAACTACACCTCGTACTTCTTCCTCATGACCTTTGCATGGCTGCTCATCGATGCGGTTGGTCGCCGTAAGCTGCTTATCCAGGGCTCTGTTGCCCTCTCTGTGTCTTTCCTCCTTCTCACCGTTTTTGGTGGGCTCTCGGAGAACTCAAGCAAGATCGATCTTCCGGTCCTCGTCCCTGGACTTCTCGGTACTGTTGTCCTATTCATTGCCACTGGTGCATTTGGCATAGGCTGGCTCGCAACGGTATGGTTAGTGCCCACCGAGATATATCCGACAACCGCCCGAGCACAAGGCACCGCCATCTCGGTCATTGTCTGGGGATTCGCAAACTTCGCCATCACTTTCCTAACGCCGGTCATGTTCAACAACCTGTCCTACTTCATCTTCCTAGTCTTTGCAGCCACGAATGCGTTTGCTGGACTCTGGACGTATTTCTATCTCCCCGAGACCGGAGGCAGGAGTTTCGACGACAACCAGCAGTTCTTCAAGGAGGCAAGCGAGGGCAAGACGTGGCGCGTAACCAAGGTGGCAAAGGGTGAGTGGACCAAGATGCTCTATGCAGACCCAGACAGCAACGACGATACCCTCATTGATGCCGAGAGGGTACCGTTGCTGCGGAGAGTGGAGGATCAGGTACCCAGCGTTCAGTAGTGGCCAAGCGTCGATTTGCGTATAGCCAAGCTCGATACAATGCGCTTCGTAGGAACCATCTTCTGCACCTATTACCTGAGACTTGTAAGATCGTGAACAGACCCTACCTTGGCCACCTCAACCCTCCCCCAACTCAATATCCAGCATGTCCGCCCTTCCTCCGAACCACACTCGGCCTTCCTACGCATACCCGAACGCCGTCGATCCATCCAGGCAACAGCATCACGCCCCCCCTACCAACTCGGACTTATCACTACAACTCTCCCAAACCAGACAAAGACCTCACGGAGTAAACAGAAACCACCCGCCTGTCCCCGTCTCCGTCCCGCATGCGCTCCTATCGGCGCAGCCCCAGCGCCGAGTGACCGACGCACAACTAATGCGCATGGGAGGCAGCCGCTTAAGATATAAAAACACCTCTCTCTCTCTCTGCAGTAGATTCCAGATCGCCAATCCGGTAACTAGTTACCTAGCTATTGTATCCCAATCCAAGTCGTTCGTCGCGAGGCGTGCGTACAAGCATACCTTCCTTACCTCAGCTACCCTACGTTGCGCACCTGCACGCACCCAATCCGACGCCAGCGCGCCGACGCCCCGCTGTCCAACCACAGGCGCGGGAAATCAGATGACCACGACAAGCAGACAGACAGAGCGACGACGGCAACACGACTTCACACACACACACGCGCGCGTCTAGCGTTCAGTATTTCTCACTCGGGATCTCCTCAGCATTTTCCGCAGAGAATAATCTAAACAAGGGACCACGCAAATCCTCAAACAACACGCCTGCAACCCAGCCTGCCAGCCAGCCAAACCCCCGACAATAACGACAATGTCGACAACCCGCCTAACAATCTACGACCTGCTGCGCATAACCTACACGTACGAGAGCCAGGCGCTACTAGCCGGGGCCTCAGCACAGCCCCCGCGCCGCTCGAGCGCGAGCTCAGTGTGTTCGGTGCGTTGACCTCCTCTTCCTCCTTCTCCCTCGACCCCTCTCCTCTCTTCTGTTGTGCCCGCTGCGGCGCAGCAACACGACATCGCTGTCCTGGATTCGAATTGACGCGGCTGACCAACATCACAGACGCCCGAGACGTGCTTGATGCTCTCTGCCTCGCCGCCTGCGTCGGGCGCGGCGGCCGAGGCGCTCGAGACGGACTTTACGGAGCGGTATCGCCGTGCGTCGTCAGCGTCAGCGGGGTATGAGGCGAAGGGACTGTGATTGTGTGCTGTGTGTACCTTTCTTGTTTGCTTTTTTCTTCTTCTCTTTTGGTGGTTTGCCGAAGGGAGTGGCGCCGACGAGTTCTTGTCGGTTCCTTGAGTGCGTTTTTAGCGATATACCATTGTTCCATGTACCCCTGATTAGAGGGGCTTATGGAAAGGAGAGGATGAGATCGGGAACCGGAGGAGTGGTGGTGAGGATATGCATAGCTTGTGGAGCTGCAGTGTGTACCTCAGAGAATGGCAAGGGTTATGATACCCTACAGACCGTGGAATGCAATGAGAGATCGCGGTAGCTGGTTACTATACAGTTATGGTATGCGCATGGCCACTGATTAATATAAGCGCGTTGGATTCTCTCAAGATTCGTCCATCCGTAGCAAGTCCCAGTCGGATTCTAACCTACCACGCGCTGTTCTTTGCGTCCAGAAGACTACACAGCCTTTCAGACTATGCAGAGTCTTTTGACCTGACTCTACGACACATTACCAGACGGGCACAGACCGTATCAAGAGTTTGGGCATCAATCGTATTCATTCATTGAGCTGGCCATGATGTTAGTCTGTAAAGAGACAGTGCTTTCTCCATCCTGCCTCGGATATCTCGCCGCTATGCTATCCAGATCATCCATCCAACGCCAGGCCTTCCAGTGCCGCAAAAAAAGACCAGGTCTAATAAGAAGAATATGAGGGATATGTACGTCGTCCCTCGCTTGGAAGAATGTTTGGGAGCAGGGAAATTCACAGTAGACAGGTGCCACGGCGGACGCGTCTTGTAGAGCATGCACCCGGCCTCATGCTTTGGCGTACTGCTGGGTCCACTCTTTGGCTGTGGCGATAGCCTGTGACTGGTTCTCCTTCCACGCCTGAGCGACATCGTTTGCCAGCGGGTCGTCGGGGTTCGGGGCGCCGAGAAGAGCCTGGATGGAGAGGAGAATGGTTCGGATCTGAAGTGCAGGAGACCAGTTGCCTGTAATGATTAGAGGCTGCCTGCACGAGTACACGACTGCTTGGACTTACTCTTGAGGACATCGAGACAGATGCGACCCAGCCTGTCGATGTTGGGGTGATAGATCTTGGTGAGGAAGCGCACCTTGGGCGGCGTCATGGGGTAGTCGTCGGGGAGGAACAGCTCGAGCTTGAAGACGCCACCTTCATATGGTGACTGCGAAGGGCCATCGATGGTGACATCGAAGTAACGCAGGTTGTCGTCGTGAGGTGTCGCCGAGATACCCTGCACGCTACCAGACCATGACTGTCAGCCTCTCTGCGTGTAGCGGGTAGCAAAGCAACTTACGGCTCGTTAACCAGGCGCTCCGTCTCCTTGATGATGCGCTTGGGAAGAGACATGGCGCGTAAACAACGGTTGCGGGGTATGGGTTTGAGTGTTGCTAAGAGCAGAAATCGACGGGTAGGGGAGGGGGCCGCTTGTTCGTGTCTTTGATACGAGCAGGGACGGTGAAAGAGGCGGTGGCGGCGATTGCGGTGGTCGGTGTGAATATGAATTCGAAGTTGCGATGGTCCAGCCGAGACGTTGGGCATGAGGTCAGCGGGGCTCCGTGGGAAGGTGCGCCTGGCAAAAGAGCTAAGCCCAATGCAGGAAGACGCGCAATCAACAGCAGCACGCGCAACGACAAGCAGTGCGCTGCTAACCACCACGATGGCGGCCACTGCTGGGCCAGCGTCGGCTTTTGAGAGCCCGACGTTTGACCAGAATGTCTCCATTGCCGTCGACGATGAGATTGGCGCGGCCTCGATTTCCCCTTCTGGCCGCGACGTTGTCCTGGCGAGCAAGACGGGGCTGCGCATCATAGACCTCGACAATCCATACACGCCGCCTCTCTTCATCCAAAACCAGTCATCCTGGGACGTTGCAGATGTCCAGTGGTCGCCTTTTGCTGTGCGCTCAGAATGGATTGCCTCGACCCGCAACCAGCTGGCCTTGGTCTACAACCTTGCCATGGCACACACCAACAAGAAGGCCCCCATCGAGTACACGCTGCGCGCTCACGACCGAGCCATCACTGACATCAACTTCTCCGCCCATCATCCGGAGCTCCTGGCGACTTGTGGAATAGATAGCTTCGTCTTTGTGCACGATCTGCGCTCCCAGCGGGCTCCGCTCAAGCTTGCCGACTTCACAGCCGGTGCCACCCAGGTTAAATGGAACCGCCAAAACGACAAAGTCATTGCCAGTGCACACGACAAGCATCTGCACATCTGGGACGTCCGCCGTGGCGCAACGCCACTTGCTACCATTTCCGCCCACAGCACCAAGATCTACGGCATCGACTGGAATCGTTCAGACCCTGCTAAATTGCTAACCTGCTCTCTCGACTCCACTATCAAACTTTGGAGCGATGTTGGTAAAACAGCCAACAATGACACGCCGAGGCGTATCATACAGACTCAGTATCCCGTCTGGAGAGCTCGACACACTCCCTTCCCCCATGGCATACTTGCCATGCCTCAACGCGGAAACTCGAATCTGTGGCTCTATAAACACGTCAGGGATTGCAAAGATGAGACCTTCACCAACAGCCCTGTTCATTCTTTCCAGGGCCACGAACCCAACGCTCAAGTTCGAGAGTTCTTGTGGCGATCAAGAGGGTCCACCAATGATGGTTTAGATGAACGCGACTTCCAGCTGGTATCTTGGGGTACCGACAAGCAACTCCATCTCCACCGAATTACTCCAGAACTCCTCCAAAATAACGTAGGATTTCGAAAAGGAGATGCGCTCCTCGATGAGCCAAGCGCCACTCGCAGGGGGGCTGCATATATTACATACCGTAACGGTCCCGTTTCTGCCGATGCAGCCGCTGTACATGACGATATCGATATTCCGCGCAATCAGATGAAGGGAAATCTATCTACCCTTCTCCAGAATTATACTCCGATTGATGATATCTACGCTCTTCGACGCAAAGGTCAGGTCCGAAAAGGTCCCCTCGATTTCAACCCGTCAAGAGAGACAATGACTGCTGCTCCCATTCGTCGGACCAAAACCCGAGTAATCACGCAAATTACCTGGATGGATGGCGTCAAGTTCGGTGAACATCCCGACAAGACAGACCATTCGCTGAATCGCCCAACCCAAAAACATGATGAGCAGAAGAAACCCTATCAAGAGCAGAACGATCTAGGGGCCGAGATATCCTATGTCGGCAACAAGTACAAGAAACTCAACTTCGAGTCCATCGATGTGCCGGGAAGACGTCTAACTGTTACGTTCAATGGACCTTGGGGTGATTACGATGAGAATACGGAGGATCTGAAGTTGGTTTTCTTACGGCTTACCATCAAGTTCCCAGCCGTTTACCCCAAGGCTGTCGAGCGAGATCAGCCAGGCACTGGGTCAATCAGAATACTAAAACCTCTCGACATAGAGTTCGAAAAGACGACGGCTGCAATAAGCAGAGAAACTCAAGAAGAACTTACAGAGAACATGAACCAAATCGCCGAGGTATGCGCTGAACAAGAGCGTGAGGCCCTGGAGGCTGTCCTCTCATACGCCCTCGGGGAGCGTGGGTTCCAAGACAGCCTACATCTACCAGATGGCAATCAGTCGCACGACGACGCAGGTCTTTTGGCTGGAGCGGAGAGTTCCAGTGAAGACGACGAAAACGAAGGAGAGTTTGCGAACGACGCTATGCAGTCCTCGCACACCAACGCCAACGTACCCATTGCTGTACAGTGCTCTGTTCGCTTCTCTGCATCTGGCTCTCTTGTGGTTGCACGGGTGCCGCTGGTCAAATATCCGCCCCTCATGAATGCCAGCCCTTTCCGGATTGCAAGAAACGTGCGAAACGGACCAAAACACGACATCTTCGACTCATTTGGCCGCATCGGCGCTCAACATGGCGACGATTCAGACGGAGCTTCTTCCCCGACATCATCAGTTGCATCTTGGGAATCATCCAGTGCTCCATCCTCTTCATCGGGCTCATACCATGTGACCGACACGCACGTTGGGGTATTTCAACCCTCAATGGCATGGCAAAAGGCAACTTCCCGGTTTCAATCAAAAAACTCTCTTCCGTCTTCATCGGGCGCAGTAAAACCAGTCTCAAGAAACAAGTTTATCATATCCATACTCTCTTCAGCAGTCAATGACTTGATTCCAAGCAAACGAGTGCTGGCAGAAGAATATCGAATTTTCGGTCCTGGACCCGAAGTGTGCGAGCACAACTCCGAGGTGGCTCGGAAGCATGGTTATGAAGACCTAGCAGACATCTGGATGCTCTGCAAGTTGATATTAAACAACGAAGTACCACTGGAAATACTACCGCAGCAGCACCGCCGGGAACAGGTCGTCGTGCTTGCCCGCAGAGCACTCGTCAGGATCAAACGCAAGGATAGTGGCCTCGATCTCCAATTCGATGAATCAGAGAACGTGGCTAGCCCCCGACTGAAGGGAAGGATAAAATGGGGTAACCACGCCGTTGTGACTTGGGTCATACCGGCGATATTCGAGTATTTCGAGAGGCTTGCTGACACACAGATGCTGGCCATGCTGTCATGTATCTTCGCAGAGCCTGCCGCTCGCGAAGGCGTGACCTCAGCTATGGCCAAGATCAAACAATCTCAATTGCCCATGTCCATGGAAGCGCCTGCTTTCTCTCTCGACTACTTTCCCTCTGTAGAGGTCGCTTGGAGTATGTTCAAGCCTACCATCTCAATACCATCTACACCATCCAACGAGCTTGGGCCGCATAATATAACGAAGGATCTCGATATATATGGCAGTCATGGAAGCTCGAATGGACTATGGGGAAGTGACACAGTCGCCTCGGAGCCCATTACACCATACTCGACAGGAAACACACCACCTATCCTGTCCAGGACTCCAACGTTAAGAGGTGCATATACAACAACACATACGCCGTACTCAACTTCTCCCGAGCAGACCCATGCGACTTTCAAGAGGAGCTCCACGACAAATTTTGCAAGCGCTGTTGCCGCTCTGTCTCGTCCATTTGCCAATGCGATGTCGTCTTCACCGCCGGTCAGATCCCGGATTGATGACCTATCAACGTCTGCGCCAACTAGTGGAGTCACTTGGGGAACAACAACGTTCTATAGTAGTGGAACTCAAGGAAAGGGCAGCCTTGCGCCATCCAGCACTAAGCACGGCAAGCGATCCAGCTTTGGCCAAGCAGATCCACTGAACATGGACGAGCTTGTCGATTCAGACTCCGACTACGACAAATTTCACGATGACATCATATCTGCGTACGATGGAGCCTCTGATCTCAAGACTGAATCTAAGTTGGGAGACGGCGATAAAGATAGCGGAGGCGGAAGAATCAGGATCTCACTGAAGAACCAAGACCGATTCGACGATGAGGCTTGCCTAAGTAGGCCTCTGTTAGACATGGGCAAAGATTGGCTGTACCGTGCGTGGAGAGAACAGTATGCTGAGATGCTGAGTGGCTGGAAACTTGTCAGCACCCGGGCTGAAGTTCTGAAGTTTAACGGTCTTGTCTCGTACTTCCCACCTGAGCGGTCACGCAACAATTCAAGAGCTGGGTCGATGTACCTTTCACTCAAAACAGCCGGGGACGAGTCGACTGGCAGACCACCTTCGAAGCACTATGCGGCAAGATCCTCGACGACATTAATGCCTCCATCAACAGACGATTTACCACACATGAAACGATCACCCGCTACGTCGCCGAGGCACTTCTCGTTCAATCCCGAAGCAAGAGAGTTTGAGCCGGGAACAGCAAGTTTCGTACAGGCGGAGGAGTTCCCCTTACTGCCAGGGACCAAGACGGGGTCGGAGAAATATTTGCGTCTTTCGATTGCCACCCCAACGCCGTCTAAAGAGCTCGACGAATATTTGACAGACTTTGGCGCATCGCCAGGTCAAGCAAGCGTGCAGCCTCACCGTGCCACTATCAGCAACGGTCGGCCAAGCCTTTCGCGCGGCACGTCCAATGTATCAGGCTCCTCGATTTGGGCTGGCCACCGCGCGTCATCGGTTGCCCCTACAACAGGTACGTCGAAGCCGACGGTTTCCGAGCCAATCTACAGCTGTAGTATTTGCTGGATCCGTGTGTGCGGACGGTTCCGATTGTGCCCTGCATGTGGGCACGTTGCGCACTTTGACTGCGTAGATGATGGATTGGGCATGGAGGACGGCGAGTGTGTGGTAGGGTGTGGGTGTGGGTGCGGGCTTGAAGTCGAAGACGAGAGGACACGGATGGAAGCCTACCTTGATGAAGTGCGGGCTGCTACTGCGGCCGGTGTCAATTGGGATGAAAGAGGCGAATGGATGCAGCTGGTTCCTGCCGACCGTGCGCCAAGTACCCCGAGTGCGTACTCAGAGAGCATGTTCAGCGATTTCAGCTGGCGGCGAGGGGTCTCGAAGCTCGAGGGCGATGCACAGGACAAGAGAAACGAGCGGCTGCGGGGGCCTACGCCGGCGAAGAAGAAGGGGAAAGGCAAAGGAAAGAAGAAAGTCAGGGCCTCTGGGCTGAGTTACTATTAATGTTGTAAGACTAGGGTGAGCAGATAGTTGTTATCGACCAGTTGGTCGCAGGATTGAGCGGGCACGTTGTGTTGCTGTCGGCCTTGATTTGTTTCGACACGGGACGCATGCTCGGAAGAAGCAGCCGCTAGCTCGAGGTTTTACGAGACGAGGCTCTGCATAAAGGGCCTTTTCTGGAGCAGCGCACAGGTGCTAGGTGCTGCGGCCCTACGCTTATCGGGCTGTGCTGCGCTACAAAGGCACGGCTACACCTAGAACGCACGGCGGCTGTCACACACGCGCTGGGACTCGAAGCGGCTACACGGCCGTACAGACGCACAAAGGAAGCAGGCAACAATGGCAGACGCCGACCATGGTACCAGCAAGTGCGCGACGAGCTGGTTGGCGGCCTTGATTTGCCAGGACGAGCGTCCCACTTGGGTCCGCTTCGGTTGCACTAATAAGCCTGCCGAGTGGGGCTCAACCCCAGGTCTCGAACTCCACACTCTACATAGATATGATAACCTCCCACGTCGGGGCCATGGCGGGCTCCTCCGATCTGCTGTAAAGCTTGGTCCTTGACCTTCGCATCTATTCTATTCTGACCTTGCGGGTCCTCCCAACCCAACCTGGCGCACCAGCCCAGCAGATCCTCTCCATGGCGCCGCCACCGCCCACCTCTCATCAGCCGACCCTCGACACGGCGCTCAAGGTGCCGGCCAGCAGTGGCGTATCCAAGAGGAAGCAGTCCAAGAGCCGCAATGGTACGTCCGTCATGCAATTCCCTGAGCGTCTCTGAGCAGGCCCTCGCTGACGCCTACGTAAAGGGTGCATCACATGCAAGGCCAAGCGCCTCAAGTGCGATGAGACAAAACCCTCGTGCGAGCAATGTGCACGCCGTTTTGTCACATGTGGAGGCTACAAGAAGGACTTCAAATGGAAGCCCTTCGAAGAGCCCTCTGGCGCTGCAAAGCAACCAGGAAAGACGAAAAACCGTCTGACACTAGCTTCGACACCTCCCAACACCCTCGAATCTACGGGCCCCGAACAACCGCAGCACCTACCTCAATATCTCCATACCGCTCCACTCAAGGACCCCGGTCACGTGCCTTACAGCATCCCATTATCCCCGCCAGGCTCTCACACCCCGTTTACGCCCATACGCAATGTCTACGACATATCAAATCCGGAGCCTTATCTGATAAGTCCAGTATCTGCCACATTCGGGGATTCTTACCTTTCAAGGGGCTTCGATGAACCACGGGATGTGTCGCTGGCGGAATGCATCGACTTTGAACAAGCCAGGGCCGAAGCGCCCATGATCCCAGCCTCGGGACAGTCGCCGCGGTTGGCAGACCTTCTACTATCAGGTACAGATCATTGCGCCCCACCAGAAGAGTTCCTGTCGTACCGAACTCAACATGAAGCCTTCTATACACCAACCGGCCTTACTCCTCCCGCAGAAATAGACGATTGCGACGTAGAAGAGATACCCTACACTGGACAAAACCAATCGAGGATCTGGTCCACGTACGCACCCTCTACAGCAGTATCGAGCTCATCGAGCTCGTCTTCCGATTCTCAGGATTATCGACTGCTCGTACAACCACACCTCTCCCTGGAGTCCCCGGAAATGCTTGGCAGGCAGTTCAACAGAGACACATGTGGAGTGCTCTCTGTCAAGGATGGTCCTACAGAGAACCCATGGCGTACACTCGTCTGGCCTCTTACCCACGACTGCCCCGCGCTTTACCATGCGATCGCTTCCATGACGTCATTTCATCTGTCTGCCGATACACCAGCTATGCGTATTCAGGGCATCGATCACATGCGTACGGCAGTCCGTGAGCTAGCAGAGGGCTTGCAGAATATGCGCTTTGATGCAGCCATCTCAACAACATTGGTCCTTGCTTTCGCCGAGTCATGGGATCAACATATCAGCACAGGTATCAATCACATCAAGGGTGCTAAACTCCTGATAAATCAGGCTCTCTTGCAGCATCGCCGTGCACCTCGAGGTGGGGATGACTGGAATCGGCTCAAGTTCCTCTGTAACACCTGGATATACATGGATGTCATTGCGCGCCTGACTTCCACAGACGAAGACGAGTCGAATGATGTCGATGCAGTGCATGATAGCATCTACTCAATGGGACGAACGGAAACAAGCTTGGACCCACTCATGGGTTGCGCCCACTCTCTCTTTCCTATCATCGGGCGCGTTGCGAATCTTGTTCGAAAAATTCGGAGAGTCAAGCATAATGGGCCATCGATTATCTACCAGGCGACACAACTCAAGATTCAGCTCGAGGATTGGTGTCCTCCCTCATTCATCGAAGATCCAGAGGACGAAACGACTAGCCCGAGAGACTCTATCAAGACCGCAATCGCATACCAGTATGCCACCCTACTATATCTTCATCAGGCCGTACCGGAGATGCCCTCACTGTCTTCAAGTGCTCTCGCAACAAGAGTCCTTGATGAGATTGCCACCGTTGAACCTCAATCTCGCTCAACAATTGTTCATATATATCCTCTCATGGCTGCAGGCTGCGAGGTAACCAAAGAACAAGACCGAGAATGGGTAAGAAGACGTTGGGAGCTGATGTCGTCAAGAATGAAACTTGGTCTACTCGAAAAGACTCTTCAGGTGACAAGAGAAGTGTGGGCTCGCCGGGACGAGTACGCAGCAAACCGCGCGAGTCAAAACACCATACTGTACAGCAGCATGTCTTCGCATTCGCCTCTCAAGCGGGAATACGATCAATATGTCGAGAATTTATTTCCCGAAGATGTTCCGATGGGTGTTGGCCCAGCTCCCAAGCGTAGTATGCACAACCCATTCCCACTATTTGAGAATCCAACCGCCACCTCCGTCTTGCCCCAACAACGGAACGACAGAAAGGAGTCTGGGTCACTTGTTGAGCTTTTGGAGCCTGAGTTCACAGTCAATGGTCGTTTGCACTGGCTCGGTGTGATGCAGGATTGGGGTTGGGAAGGTGAGTTATCCCGTGTACTCTTCTTGCTTGTTACTAACTCATTCAGTGCTTTTGGGGTGAATATGGAAGTTTCTCTTCAGATTTCGGCGCCAGCAATAAGGCCACAGCATTGGGAACCTTCTTCGGGCTTGCGTCATTTGGATCACCAATTTGAGCACAACTTCACGGTTTTCACTCGATGTAGTAAGAATCAGCGTACACCAAAGAGGGTGACGCACAACATAACGGCCAAGAGCAGGTCTCTTGCATAGTCTTTGGAGATTGGGTCGGCCCCCGATTTGTCAGGCGTTCTGCTTATGGGTGTGCGGGCCCCGGAAATGAACCTACAGAGGATCATGATAGACGTCTACGATGATCATCTGGTGTGAGTGCCCTGGTCCGGTGCAACACTTCTACCAGGTAGCCCATGTCTGCCTGCACGATCCGTGTGCAACGGATGGCGTATTTCAAATCGCAGCGAACATTCTCGAAGCCGGAAGGGACGCTCGTGCTTACGCCCTGTAGGACTGGTGCGGTGACACCGCCACGCCTGCACGACATGAATTGCGTTGTCGTTTGACATTGGATGACAGTCAATCCTTGGTGGCCTTTTCTGTCAACGCCAGGTCAGTCGGCAGCAACTCCATATCACATATCGACTAAATACAAGCTGCTTAATGAAGCATTCAAACACAATCGCAAGTTTCAACACCCTTGCAAGTGCTGTTCCTCCAACTAGCTGCAGTCACTACCTGTTTTGGTCTTCCATGCTCTCCATCCACTTTGTCGATCTCTTAATTCAGGTGACTGCGCAATGCAGCTTACCGCTCGCCAACGGCTATCAACTTGCTGCATGAGGCTGTGCGAGGTATCAGTCGACATGCAGACTGAATATCGGTTCTTGTGGTGTTGCAATAGTTGTGCTGTGTTGTATAGGGAATTGTGCATTGCCAATCTGACGAGCAGGCCCGTACTCTCATGCTGCTTCCCTCGCACCAGGCGCCCAGCGGACAACTTGGCTTGTCATTTCACTATGCCAGACGCCGTATCAGTCAATCAATACATATCAGTACGTACCCGTAAGCGAACGTTACCCAGCTGGCATTTTGTGGCACAAGACGCGCTACGGGTACACAGGGTGAGTGCGAGCGTACGCTACAGGGCTGAGGGCGTGGTCATGATATTCCAAATATCAGTCTATCCTATTGAGTACTCCGTAGACAGATGCGGTCGTGTGAGGCTGGGTGATTGCAGGTGTAGCTGCATCGGTGTAGGTAGAGTCGGGCCTTTGAATCGACCCGTTTAGCGCTGACTGCTGATTGCTGACTGGGTAGATATATGGCGCTGCGTGCTTCCTCACCCCGCTGGTTTGTGCAGCTATGAGCTTCTCAGTCTTGCACTACGCGTTTGGCACTCTGATTGAGATAGACGCTCGAGCGGGGTGTTGAGCTGGGGGAAGCAGCTGATTTTCACACCCGCCTGCCTCCTTCGACTGGTAAACAAGGCGACAACAGCCTTCCCTTTCGATGTAAGCTTATCTCGAAGCGCTTAGCCAGAGGGATAGGCGTATGTTGATGACTACGCATGCATGTGCCGAATCGGAGCGGGGGCACAATTATGCCTCATCTGCATGATTTCACTCCCCCACAATAGCTGTGGATATGCCGTGAGTTACTTCTCCACATAGGCTTTTGTCGGCGACTGCTACCCCATACCATTGCATCTCTAATCCCAACCGCCCAAGGTCTATCACACACCTGATGCTCTACGAGCCCTTATTCCCTTAGCACAGTAGTTTGTACCTTTACAATCTCCAAAAAGAAAACATCTACCCAAGCACACATCGTCTCCCAGCTCCATCCCATCAGCCCCTCAAACCAGCTCAACATGAGCAACGAAGCGCCGCCGCGCCCATGGTATTCAAGACTCTTCTCAGGCTCTAAAGTCCCAAACAAATACGGCGAACCAGACGAGCAAACCACGCTCCTCGCCCCACCACCCGATGACGACGACTACTCCGTGGGCGAAACGTACTCACTAGAAGACCTCAGCGTCTCCGAGCTCCGCGCCGTCCTAAAAGAACTATGGATCCTTCTCACCGGGTCGCTCCCCGTCGTGCTCGCCTACGCGCTGCAGAACTCTCTGCAGACGGTGTCGGTCCTGATCGTGGGCCGGCTGTCCCCCGAGGCACTGGCGACGGCGGCCTTCTCGTACATGTTTGCGGCGGCGTCGGCGTGGCTTGTTGCGCTCGGCGGCACGACGGCGATTGATACGCTCGCGTCGGCGAGTTTCACGGGGAGCAGCAATAGGCATGATCTGGGGACGATTCTGCAGCGGGCGTTTGTCGTCTTGTTCTTCTTCTATGTGCCGGTTGCTGCGCTGTGGGTCTGCTCTGAGCCCGTTTTTGTGGCGCTGGGTCAAGATGATTACATCGCGCGGGACGCGGCGAGGTTTCTGTCGGTGCTGGCGCCCGGCGGGTTGGGATATGTCTATTTCGAGGCGCTGAAGAAGTTCCTGCAGGCTCAAGGTTGGTGGGCCTCTCGCTTGCTTGCTTGCTCTACCGCAGTACTGATGGAATCAGAAATCATGAGACCTGGAACCTATGTCCTCCTGGTAACGTCCCCCTTGAGCGCAGTGTTGAATTACCTTTTTGTATACACCTTCGACCTCGGGCTTCTCGGCGCACCACTCGCGACCGGGATTGCGTACTGGGCCTCGTTTCTACTACTCCTCGCATATGCACGCTTCGTGAACGGCTGGTCCTGCTGGGGAGGCTGGAACCGCAAATGCCTACAGAACATGGGCCGGTTTGCACGTCTTGCTTTTCTTGGAGTCATTCAAGTTGGAACAGAGTGGTGGGCCTTTGAAATTGTCGCCCTCGTCGCAGGACGACTCGGCACTATATCACTGGCCGCTCAGAGCGTCATCATGACCACTGACCAGGTAATGAACACGATTCCGTTCGGCGTGGGCGTCGCTACTTCGTCGCGGGTCGGTAATCTCCTGGGAGCGCGCAATGCGAAAGCCGCTGCTAGAGCGGCGAATACAGCTGCTGTGTTGAGCATGCTGCTCGGCGCCGTCGTCCTGGCTTTTCTCATGGGCGTAAAGGACTTCTACGCCAAAATCTTCAACGATGATGTCGACGTTGTCCGGCTTACTGCCAAAGTGATGCCCTATGTCGCTCTCTTCCAGATCGCAGACGGACTCAATGGATCGTGTGGTGGCGCTCTCAGGGGAATGGGGAGGCAGCACATTGGGGCTACGGTCAATATTGTCAGTTATTACTTTGGAGCTCTGCCACTGGGGATATGGCTTGCGTTCCACGGCTGGGGGCTGGCTGGCTTATGGTTGGGACAATGCATTGCCCTGTATCTAGTAGGCTTTGCAGAATGGGCTATTGTAATCTGGAGCGACTGGGATCACCAAGTCGACAAGGCGTTTGCGAGGATGGATTCCGGTGATCGAGCAGAGTTGGGCGTCCAAGGAGTAGATGTGG
The DNA here is from genome assembly GCA_019775935.1 of Neoascochyta sp. HWLR27. Lineage (NCBI taxonomy): Eukaryota > Fungi > Ascomycota > Dothideomycetes > Pleosporales > Didymellaceae > Neoascochyta > Neoascochyta sp. HWLR27. Next base: position 144,006 of record WODD01000037.1, on the reverse strand, counting down.
TGAGCTACAATGCGACCGTAAGGTGAAAAGCCGTTCTTTTTGAGGAATAGACACAAAGCACACATCAGAAATTTTGTAGGTAGATGAAGTAGTAACATAAGCTCCGGTCTGAACGACCAGAGGAAAAGTCTATTTCAATGCACATGGCAGGCTCGAAGTGTAGCTCATCTAAGGCGTGTCAGTTGACACCTTTCTAGGAACGCGCGACTGCCCCATTCCATTGATTGCATAGGTATCACGTATAAAGTCCGACGCCGTAAGCCAATCCCACCCATCTCATTCCTGATCTTTCATTTGCTCATAAATCATTGAGCAGCACATGGGCGCTCATGTTGTGTGAGACCAAGAGCCAAGGCTGACAGCCGCAGCCTTAGAAGTGGTCGTTGTAGTTGTGCAGACTGATGTCCTGAGCGTTGGAAGGCTTCTCGTCAGCAGACTTGGCCTGCTCGTCCAGGGCGTTGTTGGTGGGGACCCTCTCGATGCCGTTCCTGGCATGCCATTGAGGGCTACCGCTCTCGCCAAAGGGAATCACGTTGCCGTGCTGGTCGACTTCCTGGAAAAAATTAGTTCAGGCTCAAGAAATCTTCTTGGCACTACTTACAACGCCCTTCGCAGCCATGCGGATCTGTGTGGGGTTCGCAACGCCGTGCATAACAGCTTCACGAGCACTCTCCATAACCTTCTCTTGACGTCGCTCGCCTCGGATACGGTCGATGTGGTCGAAGTAGCCGTCGTCGACGGGCGTGACGTACTTTCCACAGAAGACACCAACCTCAAACTTCTGTGTGGCAGGATTGCGAGGAGAGAGGGATGCGCAAGCCCTTGTAAGATCCTCGAGCGTCTGGTAGATGACGTCGTCAGCGCCAATGTGTTGCGCAATGGCGGTAGAATCACGGTGGTGGGCGATAAGTTCTGACGACGAAGCCAAGTCGATACCGTAGATGTGAGCGTTGGTGATGGGAGGCGCGCACGAGCTGAAGTAGACCTTCTTCGCGCCAGCCTCTCGGGCCATCAGAACAATCTCTCGAGACGTGGTACCCCGGACGATCGAGTCATCGACCAACAGAACATTCTTGCCCTCAAACTTCTTCTTCATAGGGTTCAACTTTGCGCGAACACCCTTTTGACGAAGTTTTTGCGAGGGCATAATGAATGTGCGGAAGATGTATCGGTTCTTGACGAAACCCTGAACGTAAGGCTTTCCAAGAGCTTCTGCGACGCAGACGGTAGAGGTAATACTTGTCTCGGGGATGGGCATTACCACGTCGATCTCGTCGAGGACCTTCTGGCCCAGCTGCTTCCTGATCGTCTCGGCGAGCGTGAAACCCATGTTACGTCGGCTCTCGTCAACGTCGATGCCGTCGATGATCGAGTCTGGGCGAGCAAAGTAGACATATTCGAAGATGTCAGGCGAGTAGCCGGCTTGCTCAGCTACCTGCTTGAAAACCGGCTCCTTGCCCTTCTCGATGATGACAGCTTGACCAGGAAGAATGTCCTGGAACGTCTTGTAGCCGCACTGCACGAGGGCTACGCTTTCCGAAGCCATCATGTAGTCGGATCCCTGACCTGTCTCAGAGGGCCTGGATCCCAAAACCATGGGGCGGATACCGTAAGGGTCGCGGAAACCGATCAGACCGAAACCTATACGCGGTTAGAGCTTGCAGAGAGAGTAGATCTAGACTTGACATACCAGCAAGCATGGCTGTGCATGCCCATCCACCAACGCACAGCTTGTACATCCGTTCCAGGGCTGCAAAGCAGTCGCTAGCGTTGATACGAGCCTTTCCAGTCTCGTTGAGCTCATCGGCGAAGATGTTCAGCATCAGCTCGCTGTCGCTCTCGGTGTTGATGTGCCTGTGCGCCTCGTGGTCGAGTCGCTCTCGCAGCGCGGGGGCGTTGATCAGGTTACCGTTGTGGGTCATGCAGATGCCGTAAGGGCTGTTGACGTAGAAGGGCTGAGCCTCCGAGTTTGCGCTGCTACCAGCGGTGGGGTATCGCAGGTGGCCGAGGCCCATGTAGCCAGGCAGGTCGGAGACACGGGCACCATCCTGGAAAACCCTGGAGGCCATGCCGTTGCCCTTGCACTGGTGGAATCGTCCGCCAGAGCTGCAGCTGACGATACCGGCGGCATCCTGTCCACGGTGCTGGAGCAGGTACAACGCATCGTGTATTTCAACAGATGCAGAGGTGGATTTACTGCTGCTGTTAGGGCGCCGTCGGTAGAGGGAGGAAACATGGCACTCACGGATCACCGTGGATCACAGCAATGATACCACACATGTTGGGCGGTGATAAGCACTGTCAAAGAGTGGGTGTCTAGAGAGGCGCGTTAGTCCACGGTCTCGGTACAAGAAATGGCTCAGGGCTAAGGAGTTTTTCGCTCAGGAAGTCTTGGTTCGCTCATTCGTGAGTCGCAAGTCTAACATCTTAAATTTTGACGAGATCATCATAGGAATTGCAAGGGAAATAAGAAATTCAGCTGCAACGAACCTTTTGTTTGCTGGCGCAATTGCGGGACACTGGTTCAGACTGGGCGAAGGTGGGGTGCGGAGGAGACGCGGCCGGCGGCGGTTAGGAGCAATTATCCATATAACCTTGGCTTGTGAGTGACTGGTGCAGTCTTCAGCGCGTGCTGAGCTGTGCTGGCGAGCGGATACATTTTGTGAAAGGGAATCAGGTAGAGAGAAAACTCTGGTTATCACTCTGACCCGTGGGCCGGGCCTTAGAAAGTCTTGGCGGCCGATGAACCCTCCGCATTTCCGTAACCGGGCCACACGATGCCCACTTTGCGCCTTACGGGCACGATTATTTGCTGTGGGCAACCGCAATCGGGGCCAGCGGTATCCACAGACTTGAATTTGCGTCGGTTCTTCACGTCGGCCTGGGGAAGCGCACTCTGGGGTCATCGAGGGCCAGCTGCACCGCAATTCTGCTTTGTCGGCTCTCCTGCCCTGCCCACGTGTGCTTCGGCAAAACCAAATTTCTGACAAGATAACTGGTCTCAACGGCTCCAGTATGACAATCTCGTGTGCAATCATATCCACTTTTCACGCCGTTTAGGTTCACCAGAATTGACCTAGCGAGGAACGTGGCTCGCGGCTGTATGGTTCCTAGACGCGTGGTACGCACGTCAGCCCCAAGCCCCACGACCTTCTCGGATGGGTCATCACACTACACAAATGGACACAGCAGCAGCAAATTTCTAGCATCCAAGATACTGGCCTCTAGCTGAGGTTGGCACTGGTCGACCCGCGGAGTGTTGCGTTGTTGACCTTGACGCTCTTGGGGTCATAGCGGCTCCCCCTTCTCCAGGAGTGGACGGCGCTGCATCTGATCTTTGCGGGTTTAGTTATCCACCAGCACCCCAGAGGTACGAACCACAAAGCCCTGAAACATTTACTTCTGTTGAAACGCAATGTATAGGTAGGTACCTGATCGAACCTTGTGAATACAGCTTTGGTAACCCCACACACCGATAAGCATCAGGGCGTGGTTCTACTACGGCTTTCCGGCACATTGTTGCTATGCGATCCTCTTGTTTTTGTGTAAAATCCCCGCCAACAGCTCGGTGCGATTGAGATCAGATCCGCCTGAGGCCAATGCCTTTAAATCAGCCGAGAGGTTTGAGCAAGATCGACGTAAAGCCGTAGGTAAAATGAACAAGACTTCTAGAGCTCCCAAACCACAAAGGGGTAAAACATGGAACAAAGGTACCATGATCCAAGCGGCGTATCCCTGGTGCCAGCTCGCGCTATGGGCTAGGGTCGGCGTTTCTACAAAGCGGCAGTCGCTTCACCTCAGAGCAGGTGCGTGCCTGAACATCATCGGAGCGGGAGCGTGCTTGTAATCGTCACGACCTGCAGGGTGGAAGACAGTGAAATCCCAATCTGGCAACTACTTAAGCAGCTGGATACATCTCACTGGTGGTAAACAAAACATGTGTTGGGGGACTTGTTTGATTCGCCGACACCCGGCGGCCGCGCTAACCGCAATGACTATCCCAATATCTCGGCCTTTGAATTGAGGCAAAGAGCCGCGAGTAAACCCTGTAGTAATATATCCTGTAAGAGCTATACCGTTGCGTGCGTTCATGTTTCTCTACAATTCGCTCGGTCAAATACTAAACTACCCGAAAGCGCGGTGCATGAATACACCGTCGGAACTGTACCATCCTTGTCACTTTTGGTCACGATGGCACATGGAACAAGGACTGAGCATAAAGAGTAGACGGTGAAGCAGTCAACTGGAATCACGACCATCGGAAACTCCTCGATTCTCAAGATGCCCTCAGTCTTTTCAAAGGTCGTTGCGGCCCTTCCCCTCTTTCAGTTTGCTCTCGCGCAGACCTCGGGTGCTTTCAACACCATTACCTTCAACGTTGCCGGTCTCCCGGATATCATCAACGGCAACGATGTTCCGGGTGATAAGACCACCAATACGGCACGTATCGGCCAGCTGCTCACGCAGTACAACATCTCTCTTGTCAACGTGCAAGAAGACTTCAACTACCATGCGACGCTGTACGCAAACGACAAGCATCCTTACAGGACTGCCACAAGCGGTGGTGTGCCATTTGGAAGTGGATTGAACACATTGAGCAACTTTCCCTTTGTGGATTTCGAGCGGGTGAAATGGGAGGTGTGCAGCAACACTGAGTAAGTTGTCAAGCTTGACGTCCGTGGTCTGAATGCATCGCTAATACAAGTTTCCATTGGTATAGTAGCGCAGATTGTCTGACACCCAAAGGATTCACCATGTTGAGAGCTAAGGCTGCCGAGGGGGTATGGGTTGATGTATACAACCTGCACGCTGATGCTGGGTATGTATATCCGTCATGGCATCTGCAATGTACAAAAGCTCACCTCTCTTAGCACCACCGATGCGGATCTGAAGGCACGAGCCGCCAATCTGCGCCAGGTATCAGACTACATTAAATCGCACTCTGTCGGAAACGCCGTGGTCGTCTTCGGTGACTCCAACACGCGCTACACGAGAGCTGCTGACATTCCCGCCATTTTCAGTCAACAGAATGGGATGAAGGATGTCTGGATCGAGCTTGTCCGAAAGAACAACGTCCCTGTTGGAGGCGCTTCTGACATTGTCTGCACCAACCCCTCGACAACCACATCATGCGAGACTGTCGACAAAGTATGGTACCGCGGAACTCCTGCCCTTACGCTCCAGGCGACTACCTTCGACTACGCGGGCGACATGTTCCTCCAGCCCGACGGCAACATCTTGAGCGACCACAACCCTGTCCTTGTTGACTTTACCTGGACTCTGGGCCAGCAGTTCAGAGTTGGCGATGCGTTTGGAGGCGAGTTTGGAAACTGGTTCAACGACCTTGATGCTATGTCAGCAGCTGGCAAGTCGGCTGTTTCTTCCGTGACGCTGCGCGGAAAGGAGCGCCTCGACGGAGTTGCAATGACTCTTGCCTCTGGAAAGACTTTCACACACGGCGGTACTGGCGGCACGGCTTCCACGCTGACGTTGAGTGCTGGCGAGACGCTGGTTGGTGCCACACTTTGCCAGGGAGAAAAGGACAAGAAGACAAGGATTTTCTTTGCTGAGCTGAGGACCAGCGCCGGCAAGAAAGTGAGTGCAGGTGTTAAGACGAGCACTTGTATTGAGAGGACGGCCGCACAGGGCTGGAGCTTTAACGGTTTCCTCGGTCGATCTGGAGATGAGATAGATAAGTTGGGTTTCGTCAGCTCCAAGGTTTAATGTCTTTTTCCAGAAATGAGATCATGATTGATACTTTAATAAGGATTGATAGGTCAAGCACAGCCTCTTGAGTTCAGGCTTGCCATCAGCGTAATGAATATTAAGAATTTAATTTACTATCCTGTCCCTACAACATGAGCATTGCTATCAGCTAGAGTCATCTTTTTCGCACCTGTATCTCAGTTCCAACGCCTAGTTGTTCGCTGTCTTGTCGTTGTAGTAGTGGATTGTCTGATCCGCGCATCCAGCTGGTGTCTGGTACAAGTAATTGCCCAGGTTGATGTAGAGTTGCTGCCCAGTGCACACATACCAAGCCGATAGATTGGGCCTCTGCACGCCTGCCACGCTCCACGTCAAGCCATCGCCACTCCATGCAAACGTGCCGTAAGTGTTCTTCTTTGTAGAAAACGTAACAGACAGCGACATGTCATTGATGTACCGCGTCTCAGAGACGACCGCGTACAGCAGCTTGACGGACTCTCCAGGAGCGGAGACGAGCTGTACGAGCTGGCCGTCAACGATCTGGAATTGACCAGCAGTCGTGTAGTCGCCAAGAAGAGCAGCACCAGTAGAGTAAAGTGGCTTAGTCTGCATGTACTTATGATAGTTCGGAGAACTGACCGCGCGAATCCAGTAGTAGCCGCTCTGGAGAGTCTTCCCGGGGCCGCTGCCCTCTGGGGCCCCAGTTGTAGTAGGTGGCGTAGGTTGTACCGAGGTAGCAAGTGTTGTGCTTGGCTGTGGTTTGGGTGTGGCGGATGTCACGGCAGTCGTGACAACAGCTCCAGGCTGGCATTGCGAGTAAAAGTCACTGGATATAGTTAGATATGAACCGGCTTCGATATGTGACGACAGGGTGCTATGAGATGCATACTTGAGCTTCACACATGCAGCTCCTGAGCCGCAAGTAGTCTCTCCCGACCAGGTGTTACCACCGCCTGCACCATATTAGAAATCCGAATCATGCATAGGCAGACGGGCGTGCATACATTGTTGCCAGTCTTTGACCGCTGCAGAGGCGGAGCTGGTGAACAAGGCGAGCGCAGTAGCAGCGAAGAAGCGCATCTTGAAATTTGAGACAGGCAAATCGAATAGAGAAATCTCTGGACTGTAACACACAGCTATTCTCTGCGAGAAACAGGATCCTGGCCACTTTATATCAAAACTGCAAGATCCCCTAGCACACCTAATACAGCGACAGAAAGTGAACCGTCGGACCGGCAACACCGCACAGGGTAATTACGGTTCATTAGACGAGCGTATGGACTATTGCGAACTCTGGCCGTGCGCAGGTGTTAATATGCTTGTGCCGGACAAGAAAGTGCAAATAGATTAAACATGGAGCTTGATCGTGGGCTTTTGGCAAATGACCGGGGCAACATGCCGCTCCAGCCCTGCCTAGTGAGCGAAGACGAACGCTCAATTTCGAAAAGCCAAAGACCTATCGCATCACTCCTGAATAAGTCGAATGAATAGGACAGAACAAGAGACGAAGAGGGACGAACGTTGAGGGTTCAGCCGCTCAAGCGTGCTGTGAGCCTCTTTGATTGGCACAAAAATGCCCGTGCACTACGTAATCGATAAGAACCGCGATCTTCTCCCCAACGCCACTGAGACAACCAATTTTGACCAGTCTTTGAAACGAACAATCTCGCGATTTCTACGTTGTCTGCGCGTTGAAAGAGACTCAGGCATATATCAATTATATCAGCAGCGTATTTCTTGGAGACGAAGCTGCCGTGACGATCGCCTGTGGGCCCCTTAAGCACTAGCACACAAAATGGCCAAACGGAAGCGCAACAACGCCCAATCCAGCGCGGCGAAGAAGCAGGCCACGGCGACTGGGATTCCGAGTCCTCCTCAAGAAACCAATGCTTCGACTGGGCCGTCGAACATCCACGCGATAGTCTCGCCTGAAGAGATAGAGATCACCGTGGAGACCCTGCAATCGCTGTCTGAGCACCCGGCTTTCATCAAGTCAAAAGCATGCAAGGACTTAAGAACAGCTGTGTACTCTTTCCGCCAGGCTAGCACAACGGGCATGATCGCAGCCGGTAGGTTGATTCTCCCGTGCAGAGATACTGTGAGCTAAACTGCCTTACAGAGGGCTCCAACCTTACCGCACGTATATCTGCTGCACTCACAGACGGCAAGTACCAGGATGCGCTCATTTTGCTGGCAGAAATGCGCATCAGGAAAGAGACGCCGACCCTGGGCGCACTCTGTCGCTGGGTGCGTACTCTAGATGTCGTCTCTGGATTGTCCATCCATGTCCAAGTACCCAGTCAGAATGTTGTTGGGCGCAATGCTCACAACGACGAACTGATCCAGGTCCTGGATGCGATTCTCCGCGTGACAGGTCCTACAGACACCACTTCACACGGGACAGACAGCTCTGAGCCCATTTCGTTGCAGGAGACCTGGGACCTGCGAGGCGCCAGCGAGCCTACCAGGCAGGTTCGTCAGAGCATAGAAGATAAGACAATCTTCGCATCATGCCCTCCCAACTTTAGCGAAAGCTTCAGGGTCATCGAGACTACTCCCGGACCTCTGCGCAAGCCGCCCAACCTGCACCCCGCTGTTTTGTTCGCCTCCAAGGACGATACTGTGCTGCTGGGACAGGGACCCCAGACACAGTGTCACAAACACCCTATAGTGCCAGACCTACGACTGATCAAAGACGTCCTCTCTCCTGAAGAATGCTCTTCCATTATCGCTGCGAGCGAGACGGTGGAGTTCATTCCCGATGCGCCCATGCGGCCACAGGGAGAAGACACCAGCGTGCTCGCTCACAACTTCTACTGGATCGTCGATCAAGCTTTCCACGACAAGCTCTGGGACAGAGTCAAGGCGTTTGTTCCAGAGAGCGTTGCAGGTAAACAGGTCCGAGGCATTAACAGGAGGTTCAGAGTGTACAGATACGTCCCTGGAGCAGAATACAGGTGCCACATTGGTAGGTTGCTCGGGTTGTGCTGCATAGCGAGTACCTACTGACATTCCTTTCAAGATGGCGCATGGCCGCCTTCGGGCATCCACCCCACTACCGATGCGTATCAGTACGATTCGTCGCCCTCAAACGCACGCCAATCGTCCCTCTTCACATTCCTCATCTACCTCAACGACGACTTCCGAGGTGGCGAGACGACCTTCTTCATCCCCAGCGTGAAGGAGGGCGTCATTAACGCGTACCCTGTCAAGCCTATCATGGGCAGTGTAGCCGTTTTTCCACACGGTGAGGCGCAGGGCGCTCTGCTCCATGAAGGTACAGGTGTTGTAGAGGGCGCAAAATATGTTATCCGGACCGATGTCGAGTACGATGTGGATGCATCTTCTCAGTAGGAGTAGCGCAATACAAAAGTGATTACCCTGGAGTCAGGATTTCTGTTGCTTCGTAATTGCCCTCATGAGTTTCGTGGAGCAGAGCGTGCGGTCGGAATTTATGGGAGCTATCGTCGACTTGAGTGTGGGGATGTCGATGAGTGGGAAGAGCGCTCCTATGCCACAGCGACACTCATAGATGATAGCACACATGCCAGGTAGCGCTACCTGTACGCCGTCCGGCTGGTACTGTCAACCGGTCCATAGTAGCAGTCGTGTCCATGGTTTTCATTTCTCAGTCGCCCCTCAACTCTCCTCCGATCCACCAACGGGTTCCGGCCTGTGCGAAAACACAAGCTTATACCTGACGACCTCGACAATCTCTAGCTCCTCACTGTGCGCTCCGTCTCCTTCCCCTCTCCCCATATCCACATCTCCCTCGCGTCGGCGCACAATCGCCATGGGCTGCACCAACTTCTTGCATTCGCCCGTCATGCGCTGATTCTCGCCAATGTACAGGTACACGCGCTTCATCCACTTTGTGTCGTCGGGGCCGTGCAGTAGCGGGTTGTGGTACGGGAACACGAGCTCGCCGACGTGCGTCGAGGGCGTGTTGGCTGCGGGCGCCGGGAAGTGGATTGTGCCTTGGATCTCGACGAGGGCGAGGCCCGAGGGCGTGTGGAGGAGTGATGGGAGCGGGTTTGCGACGGAGGGGGTCGCGTCGGAGCTGCTTAGGTGCAGTGGTATCGTGGGCATGGCTGCTGGAGAGGGGTAGGTGGGGTCGACGCTGAGTGGTTTTCCTTGGGTTGATTGCTTGCGTGAGAGACGCGATGGGGCGCGTCGCGCTAGAAATGGTATTACGCACTGCACAGGCCACTTCGCCAGCTTCTATCAAGTCACAACTATCTACTCACCCATCAGATGAATATGCATTAAAATTGGAGAGAGCTGCTAGTAAAGACAGCTTGATTGGCAGCATAGCTAGATGGTTACATGACAGTTTGGTTGCAGTTTCCAGGCGGTATCATGCAAGTGTTACGTGTAGATATTCAAGGTCACGTATAATTTGGACAACAAAAATCAATATTGTGTAAGATCATAAGCTTCGTTGATGTCTATCTAGGACCAGCCGTTAATTACCATTACGTAGGTATTATTGTCATGTCTAAGTGCGCTTTCCGAAAACGTCGTCGAAGTTGGTGAGCGTCAGCCTGAAGCGGATGTTGTCGTTGTTCTTGACACGCTCAACAGCCTCCTTGCAGCCAGCTTCGCTGAGCTTGATCGTCTCGACCCAGCTCTTGATGTTCTTCTTCGCCACGAGGTCCAGCATCCCAATCATCTCGGGCCTGTTGCCGATGTGCGAGGCTCCCATGTAGCAGCCGTTGGGGACGAAGTCCTGGGCCATGAGCGAGGGCAGACCTGCGTCGGGCAATCCACAGTTGCTATGCAGGGTTAGTTTTCGGAAGGAATCGATTATCGTACGAATTTACTCACTGGAATGTACCGTTGACCTTCAGAGTTCCGAAGTAGTCAGACAGCTTGAACTTGTCGGTGGCGTCTGCGGTGTTGATGATGAAGTCAAACTCGAACTTGTGCTTGTCGGACCAGCCCTGGTATAGTTAGCGAGATGTTCAACAAAGAGTCGTCCCTCGTTAGTCCACAGAGTTGGTAAACGTACCTCCTCGGTTGTGTTGATGAAGTTCTTCGCGCCGAGCTTCATCGCATCGTCCTTCTTGCTAGGCGAGTGCGAGATAACAGTAGTCTCAGCACCAAGGGCGTTAGAGAACAGTACACCGTAGTGACCGAGTCCACCACTGTTCACTCGTCAGTAGATGCGTCTTGGCTTGGAGTTGTGGGTACTCACAGTCCAACAATACCGACCTTCTTGCCGGGACCAGCTCCAAGTCTTCGCAGGGGCGAGTATACGGTAATACCAGCGCAGAGCATGCTAGCGGCAAGGTTTGTCTCGATGCTGTCGGGGATCTTGAAGGCGAAGTACTCGTGAGCGCGGACGTGGCTGGAGAAACCTCCCTGGGAGATGGTGCCGTCAGGGTAGGGAGCACCGTATGTGTCGATCATGTTGGGGCAGTAGTTCTCCTGGTCCGCCTTGCAGTTACCGCAGTCAAGGTCGGCGCCGACCTGGGCACCGACACCTGCGCGGTCGCCAACCTTGAGTGTGGTGACCTTGGATCCGACCTTGACGACCTTGCCAATAATCTCGTGTCCTACGCACAGGGGGAGAGGAATGTCCTCTGACCAGCCACCGGTAATCTATACTCTGAATCAGTACAAGAGTGTCTCTCTGGATGAATATGGTTCCTTACAGTGTGAACATCGCTACCGCAAACACCACATGCATCAATGGCAATGTCGACATCGTGCTCCTCAAACTTCTTGAGAGGTACCTCCTGGCGCTTGAAGGTGCTCCAGTTCTTAATGTCGGTGACGGTGAACGCGTCGGTAGTCTCGGGGTAAGGCATTTTGGCGTATGTGAGAATTCGTAGGGGAAGTTGTGTGTTTCGAAAGTTGGGGTTCGGAGAGTGGTATGTAGTGTGCAGACAGAGGGGCATCTGCACGTATTTGAACCATAGCAGCTGCGGTCCATAAAAACAGTTCTCGCCCTGTCATCAGTGATGTCAGACTACACGTCGACACATCTGAATCAATTCTTCGGGCCCTCGCCCTAATCGGGGGAAGCCGATGACGGCGGCAAGTTCAACGATTCCAAGGTATCGTCACCACCGCGTCAACGATGTTTCATTCGCCGCATGTACCCGCGACTTTGGTCTGCTACGCACACCGTTCATGTCTAGACAGATGCCTAGACTCCGTAGATGTGTGTTGGTGTCGTGCAGAGAAAAATACCATTGTCCAATTCAGATCCAAAAGTCGCGTTTGCTGTGCCGTCATAGCTGCGTCGACCCCAAAACTTTAGTTCCGCCCCCACGCTTCTTTGCCAGAAGATCCGCCGACGATGGTGGGGCAGACAGCGCGTGTTTCTGATTCGGCACATTATCCTACCGGGTTGCCGAGGCTGCCGGGCATCGTTTCGATCGCCATTCCGATCAATATAATGATTGCTTTTCGAGTCGTTCAGAAGGCCATAGGCGTAGTCTGGAATGAAATTGTTTGTTATCCCATTGTGGTGTTTCTAGAAACTTACTTTGCGCGCCCCCTCTCCATGCCGCCTGAACTCCACCATGAGCAGATCAACCGCGCATTGGGAAAAGAGAAAGCCTGTGTCGCACCGAAGAACAAGCGCGCATGTCCGTATTCGCTTCTGATTCATCTAGATCCCAAAAAGCCTCGGATCGGAGTGGGGTTTGAGTAAAGTTGCCAGGCACGTGGGTAGAGGGGTACTGCTTGCGAGGAGTTCATCCGCCAATGCGGGGTGGCCGGGTGATCGACCGAGGGTTACCGCATTCGGCATGCCGTAACCAGTCGGCGTGAATGGAGGTCTACCTTATCTTGAACCACGCGTCTCTTTTCGCCAAAGACACGATGAATTGTGGCCAGTGAGAGTCCCCCATGTGTCTTGGAGACTTTATATCGCGGGGTAAGTCCCGCGGGGTACAGGAGCCATGAGTGTTTAAGTACCGAATTCCCCTCGCTGGCGCTTGATCTACCACACAATAACTCTTCAGTGCGCCTACGAGATGGCTACCCAAACGATGAATGCAGTACGATTCCATGGCCAGCATGATCTTCGTTATGAGCAGATCCCAATTCCAAAAGTTTTGCCTGGTCAAGTCAAGCTTCGTCCATCCTGGGTAGGCATATGCGGTTCAGACTTGCATGAGCTGCAAGGTGGAGCCAATCTGTGTCCAACGACACCACATCCAATTACAGGGGAAACGGTTCCTCTGACCTTCGGTCATGAATTTAGCGGTGTTGTGGAAGAAGTCGGCGACGGCGTTACGGATTACAAGCCAGGAGACAGGGTCGTTGTTCAGGTGAGCGACCTCCAACAATCTCTGGAGCTTGTAGCTGAACTCATGTAGCCCATCATATATGACGGCGACTGCACTGCGTGTGAAGCCGGACTGCACAACTGCTGTTGGAGCAATGGCTTTGTCGGGCTATCTGGTACGTCAGAAAGCGTTCTATAAACAGTCTGCTTCAGATACTGATGCTTGTAGGCTGGGGTGGTGGGCTAGCAGACTTTATCGTGCTGCCTTCGTCGACCCTCTATCATCTCCCGGATAATGTTCCTCTCGAAGTTGGTGCTCTTGTCGAACCGCTTGCAGTCGGATGGCACGCCGTTAAAATCAGTCCCTTCAAGAAAGGCGACTCTGTATTGATCCTCGGTGGGGGTCCGATTGGTATCGCGACAATTCTAGCGCTGAAGGCAAAGGGTGCGACGAATATTATCGTATCCGAAGTCAGCACCAAGAGACAAGAGTTTGCGAAGACGTTCGGCGCCGACTACATTATAGACCCGACGAAGGAGGATGTTCCAAAGCGGTGCAAGGAACTGACAGAGAACAAGGGCGTTCATGTCGTGTACGACTGTGCTGGTGTACAAGCAGCGTTGAATCAAGCGGTCCACGCGACGCGTCCTCGGGGGTGCATTGTCAACATCGCCATCTGGGAGAAGCCATGCACAATCACACCCAACGACTTCAACTTCAAAGAGCGAATGTATATGGGCATTGCGACATACGAGATTGGCGATTTCCAGGAAGTGATCGATGCAATTTCGTCAGGAAGTATGAAGCCGGAAGGGATGATCACAGGAAGGATCAAGTTGACAGAGGTTGAAGAGAAGGGTTTCAAGGCTTTGATCAACGACAAAGATAACCAGGTGAAGATTTTGGTCGAGGTAAATGGTGGTAATTGAGGATTCGTCGGTTAGAATCTTTCTGGTTTGGAGCACCTTGATGTCAATTTAGCGAGTCGGATGCGCATCATCATGATCATCATCATCGTCACACCGTTAATGCGCTTGCCACATAATCTTCATTTTCTGCTTCTATTACACGTAGTCAAACCGTTCCAGTTTCCGATTAGCAGGACTAGTGACAAGGCGATGTCTAATGAACTGGGCATGTTTCGCCTCGTGTTCAGTGCTTTCATATGAACATTCGCCTACCCATTTGTATGCCTCGAGATAAGGATGGCCGCGCGACAGCTATGAATAAAAATCTCCGATATGGATACCACCAAAGGTTCTCAACGCAGCAGAACCAGTTGGTTCTAGGTATAGGGCGTTTGTCACCAAACAAAAAGAGCTTCATGCTGAGTACAGAAAATTTGCTGCTATCCATCAAAGACGCAGATGTTTGATATTTTCACCAACAATGTAAAACTTGTTACAAGACATTGTTCGGCCGTCTCGCAATGAACAAGTACTTAACAACTCCTTGTGAAGCCACCAGGCCAACCCGTCTTTATAATGTGCAGTCTTCGCAGTGCAACCCCACAATGCCATTCTACAATGTCGCAGTATTTCTCCTAACTCGTGTTTGTATATATTGGCAACACCATATTGGGCAGTGAAATGATTGAAGCATGCCAATTTCACTTTTACTGGTCACGGCTACTTATTTCACCACTATCATAGCCCTCACGGGCATCAGCAAGATGAGCAACGCTTTGGAAGATGTTTCCGACCGACAGACGGCTGAGCGTTCAGAGAAGATCAACAAAGACTTCCAAGATCATTGGGACATGATACGGTTGCTTGGACAAGGGAGCGATGGTATAGTACATTGCTACAAAAACAAAACGACCGGTCGACTGGTCGCTGTGAAAGAACCTATCTGGGATAGCGGCGACCGGCTGGACGAAGGGCTTCTCGCCGAGATTCACAGTCTGAAAGCTGTAGGTGAGCACCCAAACATTATCGACATGCTTGGTTTCCGGTACCATTTTGTACCTCGCGGACCAGCTGTAATCTTTCAGTTCTGCGATCTCGGCGACATCGTTAACTACCGAAGGAGATGGATCGATCAAGAGAAAAACAAGGGCAGGCCTGCCCGTGTATCAGAAGACACAATGTGGAAACTCTTCCACGACATGTCGCTCGCTCTGGAACACTTGCACAACAAGCTTGAGAAGCGGTGGGTTCACACAGACGTTAAACCCGAAAACATCCTCGCCCTCACCCCTTTCGGCTACGAGGGAGAAGATATCCCAGTAGAGCCATTTTTCAAGCTCGCTGACTTCTCTCGACTAACATCGTACCCCTCCTCAGATACAATTGAGTCCCGAGGATATGGCACATGCGAGTTCAGGCCACCCATTGACGAGATAACAAGGGAACTGATTCATCCTGCAGGAGACGTCTGGAGCCTTGGGGCCACGCTCCAGTACCTCGCATTCGGTTTCAATCCCATCCAATCCCGGAGGACTTATATCGAAAACAAGATGAGCGAAGGTATAGTTCGTCCCGATCCCCTACTACCCCACTGCGAAGAAGACTGGGGTAACTACATAGTACGCTTAAACCGACCAGTGGTCTTCCGCCCACTCAATATTCCGGTGGTAGAACTGAATGAAGACCACGACATGCCGTATTCGCTGAAAGACTACAAGCCTTTCAGTACTGAGCTCAACGACTGGGCCGCAATGGCCATGATGACGAGTCGACGCCGTCGAGTTACTGCGTCAGTCCTGGCCTCGGACGTCGTCCCCTTTGTGGTTGCGAGGAAGCAGGCGAAAGACCTGGGACTGAGTAGGGTTGATTCGCAGCAAGATGAGCCAGAGCCGAAGCCAAAGCTGGCAAGGGCTCCCAGCTACGAGGGAAACGGATATGGTCCCGCATCTGACGAATTTGTAGGATGCACACCATGGGACGGGATATGAGGGCTCTCAAGTTAGCATTGTGTTTTGATTGCTTTGATAGCTTTGTTTTTGTTCCCAATCGCTGTGCTCCTAAATAGACGTTTCCTTCAATTGCAATCCATCAATAAAGCCATCCCTGCCCTACACCTCCCCTCCAGTGACCCCGTTAACCAAACCCTCCATAGCACCCCTCACCACCCCCTCCAGCTCCCTCAACTCCACACAAAACCTCACCCCCAAGCTCCGACTCGCCATCTCCACATACCCACTCTTCCAAAATTCTTCAGGACAGCAAACAACCATATTCGCCCCCTTAGCCGCCCCCCACATGCCCAGCTCCATCAGACTCACCGGCGCCTTAGTCTCCGGCGCAAAGTAAATCACCACAACGTCAGCCGCACGCGCGTGCTCCAGCTCCCACTCGACCTGCTCGCGGAACGGCGCAAATGAAGGCGACTCTTTCCAGCTGCTGTCCCAGTCTGAGCGGCTGGGGTCGAGGATTGTGATCGGGAGGTCGTGGAGGTGCGTGCACAAGGCTGCGCGCCAAGATGGGGTCGTTATGCTGCCGAGGAGGATGAGGGACGGGGACGTGATTGGTTGGCGGGATGGTGCGGTGATGATTGTTGCTGAGTTTGCCATGGTGAGAGATGTCTAGTGGTGTTTGTGGGATGTTGGGAGGCTGCGTGGTGGCGATTTGGGGGTTGAAGGTGCCCCGCTTGTGGAGGCCCAGGATTAGAAAGCCTATCACATTAGCCTCCCTGCATAGTTAAGTAAACTGGATTTTTGTTTGGGCTTTCTCAGATTCTGTGGATTTTGTATTTGTGCGAAATCTGTACTCCCAGCTCATCGTCTGCACGACTGAAAATCACTCATCGGTGAGCACAAAGGTTTCAAATTGCGAGAGGATCCCTTTCTTCCAAGAATGCTCAAGATTAACCACTTTCATTCTCAAGAAAGCTACAAACCCCATGTATCTGCACTTTGAGCGACGAGTTAATTCGCGTTTACATCCGTCAAGTGATACGAGGTGTTAGAACTTGTAGTTTGTCGTATGGTATCGTGCTGAGATCCCAGTGTGCAGAACGAAACAGTTCTTCAGAGGGTAGGTGCAAGCAGGACAGCCGCACAAGCCGCCTGACACGTACCATATGCAGAGTTGCACAAAATGATGCTGGCCGGAGTCGTAGCGCCGAGGGTGGCACCCCAAGTGAAGCCAGCTGCGGCGTAGCAAGCCATGACCACCGAAGAGCAGCCAGCTTGACAGACGCCATATCCGACTGGTCCTGCAGATGCTGGAACAGCAGATAGGAGAGCGGTAGCTAGGAGTGGGATGCAATTCTTCATGCGCATCGTGAAGTTGTTGGTTGGTCGGTATGTGTGTTTGAAGAGTCGTTGTTGGCCTGCGTTGATTGAGATGACGTGCAGCGGTAGCATGAAGAGATTTCCGACAGTTATATAAGGAGTAGGCTGAGCTGGAATGAAGCTATAGCTTGCTTCGGAATCCTGTGTCATGGGTGTTACGTTCTTTTTGATACACACTCGGAATCATGTGTCTTCTGGGATCGGCCAACACTTCTTCGTTGGTTGTTTGACATTCTTCGCAATCTGGTTCAATCCATCCCAGTCTATCTGCAAGTTTCTCTGCAAGAAGCTTTGCACCAGCGCCTCGGTTTCCATTCCTGTCACGCCTCTGATCTATTCCCAAACCCCCGTCCTGAATACTTTGGTAGTTCACACTGGCAAGACATTCTCTTCTAAATAGATGCAAGACTCTATTACTCATATGGGTATCATATATGCTGCACCCAACTGAAAACGCTAACCGCTTCTAAACCACATATTAAAGCCAATTTAGAGAAAAGATCCAGACTGAACAACGAGCCGGATCAAAAACATATTACCATACCCAACGCCTAATACAAAATCACTGTTCACACCCTGATCACGACGTTAATGCCGACCCCACGAGCTTCTCGCACACAGCAAGCCAAACAGGTGCGTCCGACTCTTCCGATGAGGGCATGGTGCCCCTTTTCTGCACACCATGCTCGTGCAAGCAGCTCCAGATCTCCCGAATCACGTGCGTCGATGATGAGTACCGTTTTTGTATTGTCTACAGCCGCGTCCTCCACATTTCCGTTCTTCAGTAGAGTGGAGGACGAAGCCGCTGGCAGGTTGCTTGTAAATGTGGTGAAGGGAAGCCTGAAGTCCGGGCTTAGAATATCAGCTACTGGCACAATATTGTACTTGTAGGAGATGTGAAGAGGATGTGCTGTTACTGGTTTCGTCTTGAGTATAGTGATAGACGGTTCATCTTCTGGCATGATAGCCTGAATTGGCTGCGGTGTAATTTCGGTCGCCTCGGGAGGGTGAGACAATAGGGGTTCAAAGCCAAGGCTATTCTGTCGTGATAGTCGAGTGTTCACGCTCCGCTTCGAGGATGAGTGAGATAGAGTACCTGTTACAGACCGTTTCGCGACGTGCTGCAGGCTTCGAGTCGAAGTGGATGCCGGCGGAGTGCATGGCCAAGATGTGACAAACTGGACATCGTAGGTCAAGGTCAACACATGCGTTGCCTGGTTCGGATTCTCGAATGTAAGCGATGAGGTGTATATCTCGTTTTCTGTAGAGGTTCTCGTGCCGTCCTCGTCCTCGTCGATCAAATCAGAATTGAGCAGTGTGAGATCCCACTGCACAAACCTGATGGATGAGGTGGGTGGCGTCTCTTTATCAGAAGGCAAAGTGAGCTCCTCAGGCTTGATGGGAGTCGGGATATCATATGGTATTATGGATGAGTCCTGAGCAACCAAGTCGTGGTCCATCGTTAATCGTAGCGGGTGTTCGAAAGGTAGCTGCTCGCTTTGAATTGTGTGCCAGCCGTCGGCAACTCCCACTGGGAGTTTACTGAAAGTGATCCAGCCCATAGATTCCGTCGAGCCTTCAACACATGCCAGCACCCGTCCGACAATCGAGCTCTTGCTCCACCACGTTCGGTCAGCGTAGACAAAACCACCATACAGGTTGGCGGAATCTCCCAGCACAGCCATGGCAAGCTTATCGTTTTCCAGAAGCGTGGAGATGAGAAAGTGCGAGATTGCCTCTCCTGGAAGAACCAAGCCAGTCAAAAACGAACGGCTCAACCATCCACCAATGTTCTTTAATGCGCTTTCCGGCGTAGTCTCAGGTGAAGAAAGAGTGGTAGAGAGCGGCATGCGCAGTGTTTGGGAGTTGTTCCGACTGATGGAGGAGTGTTCAAGAGTTGTTTGCTTGATCTGCCCAAAGTAGCCATCAAGCAGGTGATTCGCCGAACGTGGAGTCTGCAAAGGCGTTCCATATATGCTGATAGACGATGGGGTAGTCGGGTTGAATGACCATCCGCTAGGAGACGATGGCTGGCTTGGTGTCTCAGCTTTGTCCTGTATACTGAGTTTGGCAGCCATTTCCTTCAAGATAGAATCGATGTGTGGCCAGTGTATGGCTTCTGCAAAACGAAACAATGCTGAAAGCTGACGAGCTTGATGCTGCGGCAACAGAATGATGTCGGATTGGGGTAGCTCTTTGGGTGTTCCTCCAGGTGTGACACCGCCAAGCAGGGAGAATAGCCCACGCGATTCAGGAACTGGGGTCGTTGCGCCTGCATCGTTGCCTTTTATCACCAGAATGTTCTCCAAAAATCTCCGCGCAAGTACAAGATCCCATTCTGTTTTCCTGGACTTGAGCTCGATGAAGGCCGCGAGATCTTTGGAGCGGACGCGCGAGTGCTCTTCGGAATCCTGACCATCCATCCTCACAACTGCATCAAGGCGAAGCATAAGCTCGCAAGCCAGGGTGATTTGGAGCATGAGTATATCCCGTTCCGACCACATTAGCCCCGAGTGGTGGTTAGCCAAAGAGTCGGGATCTGAGAATAATATTTGTCCTAGCTTGATTCTCCACTCGACAAGGCCAAAGTCGTACCAGATGCCTTTGAGATTCAGAATTCGGAGCAAGGTCAGCATCTGCACTTGCAGACCAGTCGGGTCGGAGATGGATCCGTCGTAGCCAGGAGGCGTAAGAAATTTGCTAAACAGGTTTGCGTACAAGTCGCCAGGGCTTTGGTTGTTCAAGATTGTGATATTCTCCTGGGTCTCTCGAAATGCGTCATACAGGTCTTGCAGTTCGATCAGGCGGTCGCAGACAACGTCCATGTCTACATAGCGAATGCCAATGCGCTCGGGGTTGGTTTGCAGCAGTTCTCGGTTCCTGGTGGCCTCATTCGAATCAAAGTCAGGTGCAGACTGTTGCGACTCCTCCGTTATCAGGCTGTCAGAGTGGGGAAGCTCCAAGAAATGGGCAAAACCAATACTGCCAGGTTCAGATCCGCATCCACTGAGCCATCCTGGCACCTCGACAACATCCACCTCATATCCGCGGTAGGAATTGGGTGTTTCTGTGTTGTGCTCGTTCGATGGTACTTGGTGTAGCGTCGCGGCTGACAAGGCAGGATGAGCCGGCTGGGTCGAATCGGAGGCATTCTGTAGACTAGGCTCGGCGTTCCGAGGATATGTAGCCGTTGGGGTGGGGCGGCCGCCTAGCGACGCGATACCAAAATCCGGTGCGCCTGCAAAGAGGGCGTTTATGTACTCGTTGCTGAGTGTATCGATCTTCTCGTCTTGTTTCTTCTCTTGTGGCACAGCGGGTTGCTCTATCTCAACCTCGTCGACGGGCGGTGACGTCTTGGCGTCCAGAGCAGAGTTGCTCAAAGCCGGGCCTTGATAAGGTTCTGGGGTTGCGACGTCTCGGGAAGAGTGTATCGAAGCCTTGTCCGCATCTTTGGGTATCTGTATGTGGCGAGGCATTGTTAGTTGGTAGATGGGGATTGAGGGGCAGAGCAGGAAAGAGCAAGTGGTCGTACAGAGGCGTCAACGAGGCCGGGCTTTTGCTTCCTCGAGCGGAAGAAATGCGCAAAGCGCTCTCGTTTACTTTGTCTCCTCACAGGCTTGGTGAATGGACGCTCGTCGTCGAACTGTTTGCTGATCCTTCGTAACATGGTGATGGTGAAGTCTTAGGGCGCAAGAGAGACACGGCGCATGGCGGTAGAACGTGTAGCGAGCAAGTGAAGGACAGGCCGTCGGCGGTAGTTTACAGACGTGAGCAGCCCAGGCAGCTTGATCTAACAAAGACGTCAACCAGGGCAAACATCCCTGGAGGTATAGCGGCCGTTGAGTGGTAAGGGCGGTGCACCTTGTCACGACTCTCAGGGATTATTGGCGACGACATTGGCGTATGGCAGCCCATGCACGCGCCGAGTCGAGGGCTGCCAGCGAATGGCGGCGTGGCCAGTGGCCAGCTGTGCCCCTCGCAGCAGGGTCAGGAGAGTCTTGCTGGCGGCCATGTTGCGCACAGGAAGCGTGGCGTCTGAAATGCGGACCAAGAGCCACCGATGACGCAGCCTGTCTCGTCTGCGTCTGCCTCATCAGACGTTGGGTTGGGCCATGGGCTGTCTGAGCGCGGAGGCGGGTAATCTCCCCCAAAACCTGTACAAAGGCCTGTACAAAGCAAAGCAAAAGCCTGTAGCGACGATCATAGTCGGACTGATTCATGAACCCCAGGCCCTCGCAGCGTTTCTAGAACCACCGGACCCTTGCTTGGTTGGCGCTGTTCACGCGCGCACATGTTATGCGCTGTCACCCTCTCGGCCCGCCGCCTGGCTGAACTTTATGAACCTCAACATCCCACGCCGCGATAGTGGCCCGGCCCAGACTCCTTGTCTTGTCTCACACATGCACTTTGACAATCCTGTCACGTTAATTATGCTCTGAGACGGGGCCTGCTTTATGCCAGGCCGGGCCAGGTCAGGCACCTCGTAACGTGACACCAGCAACAACTCCCCACGAGCAACGGGCAGCGGGCAGTCCCCGGAGATAATTTAGATACGTAGATACGGAGATATGCCGTCCGTCCCAGGAGATGAATCTAATAGCTAATTACTAGCTAATATCGATAACTGTCGTTTGTTATTCGAGAGCTAATTACCTACTAATTAGAGGTTATCTAACTGCCGCTTCTTCACCTTACCCAATTGGGACGCACCCACCCAAACGCGAGTGTCAACACCAAAGACGCGACACGCGCTCCGCAACCCCGTTGCGACGTCATGGTAAATCTCAGCACCCCATCGCAACCAGACCATACATACTGACTCTGGATAGGCGCCGAGACGTGCCGATAATGAGGGCACACAGAAGCGCAGGGGCAGGTCTCCAGGAAAGCGCACGTCGCAGGCTGCCAGCTCGTGGGTAGCGAAGCCTGCAGTCACCAAGACCAGCAAAACCAGCAAAACCAGCAAGACGGCCAAGAATACCCAGACAGGCAAGCCGAGCAAGTCGAACAAGCCTGACAGGCCGACCAAGCCAGCGGCTCGGAAGCGCCCGCAGCTCGAAGATGCACAGGACGAGCTGGTCGAGGAGCAGCCAAACACACACAAAAAATACGTGCAGCTGGAGACAAAAACTCGGAGGATACCTCAGGAGCAAATAGACACATGGCCGCACATATCAGCAGAGGTCCTCGAGCAGATTGTCGCCGTCATCCGGGATGCAAAGAAGGACATTGCCAACACACAACGCGACGAGCGCAAAGTGATTGCGGCACACAATGCGCTCAACCCGCTTGTGCGTAGACTAGCACGTCAGCTGTCGAGCTCGAGGATACCTCCTCAGGCCAAAGACGTCCACTTCAACGTCGACAAGCTCACCGACCGCAACGCCCACGTCTTCAAAGAAGTGACTACTGCCCGCCACGCGAAGCAACTCCTGAGCGAGCAGACCAAGGTGATACAAAGTCTTCTAAGAAAAGACGAGCAGAACCTGGAGCAGCTGAAGAGGGACGCAAGGAAATGGAGGGCTGAGTGGAAGCACCAAGCAAAACATGGACGGGTAGGACTTAATCATATTTGGCGTCGCTGAACGACTGGCTGATTGTGGTGCCTCAGGTCCACCCTCTACTACAGGATACCAATAGCACAACGCCAGCTGGCGACGGCCCAGAGGACATTGGCTTGAGACGAGCAGCAGCTGCGGCCACTAGCTCGCTCGGCAGACCTGATGCTGCGCTGGACCCAGCCCTCGGACAGCTCCGACGCAGTCTGGAGAACCTGCAGGGCAACCATGCGCAGGTCAAAAGTGTGGAAGGGGCAATGATGGACGCGCAGGCAGCGCTAGACGACGTGCTCTACAGACATGCAAGCGCAGAGCAGTACGCTGCAGTTTGAAGTGACGGCATGCAGGTCCAGTCATGTCACTGCGTAGATGGGCAGTCTGCCCTGGAGCTGTGCATGACTCGGCGCACGACCGGTGTGCAGAGGGGATGCGGTGAGTGATATGCCAGGGTGTTTGGAAACAGGCCGGGGAGTGTGTGGGAGTGGCGCGTCAGTCCAATACTCTAGAGCGAGCTCTGTGCGACAGGAACGGCCCGTGGCATGGGGGCCATGGGTCCGCTGGACGACAAGGCTGGCCCGCAGTATAGAAAGGATTGCCGTCATCGATCATGCCCAAATTAGTACCCGTAATCCGTCGTACCGACCTTATGGTCATCGGAAGCCGCGCATGCACGGCGACTGTAGATGAAGAGCTGCTGTAGTGCAATATTGATACACGTGACTGGGCTGCCTACTGCACGCACTGCGCAAAGCCTCCCGCAGCCCTGCGGCTCCGTCCTCGGCGGTGGGACTACTGCGAACGCTGCGTTGCCCAGCCCGCCGTCAGCGGTTTTCCGGGATAGTGGGCAGGTTGACGAGTTTTCCGGGGCGTGGGATCCAGGGCACGCCGACCCCAGATCAAGAACTTTGCGGAGAAATGGCGTTCCGAGGCGTCCCGAGGCCCAAACTGACTGTGGCGACGACCCCAGCCACGCGACATGAACATTCACGATCGCCGCGCAAATCCACAACTGCTGCGCACGCATACTGCCGTGCTACCTGGGAACGTGCTCCACTTATTCAGCCCACTCTGCTTCTCCTGGCGCCCTTGTGCGTGATTTATCCGTCTGTACCACGCCTCCAACGCAGGCCTGCTGCTCTGAAACCCACCTATACCGCTACGGTTGATGACGGAGACTCCGAAAGAGCCCAATGGAAAACTTGCGTCGAGCACAATGAGTCCCAAAGAAGCGGGCCAGACCAAGGACGCCTCCGCATCAAATGCCTCCAAGAGCAGGTCTCCCTCCAAAGACAAGTCATCGTCTGCACCCGGCTCCGATGCTCCGGCCAGGACCTCAAAGAAGCGCAGGAAAGTCAATCATGGTAAGACATCATGCTGTACCCAACTGTCCTGACCACCAGCTAACTCGCTCGCCCCTGTGCAGCATGCATATACTGTAGACGTTCGGTAAGCCGCAGCCGCCTCTTTTATCATCACAGACATTTGGCGTACGTCACGACATCGCAATGCTTGCTAACTTGCCATCAATCAGCATATGACTTGCGATCTGGTAGGCTCCCCAGTGCACAGGCTACTTTTTCTAAGCTCACGTGTGCGCTTGTCTGTAGGAACGACCATGCACGCGATGTGTTAAGCGAAACATTGGCCATCTGTGCCATGATGAACCTCGCGAGGGGCCTAAACGTTCCAAATCGGAATCAGAGGGTACCAAGGGACCGGCAGACGGCTCAAAAAACGGAGTCACGGCCCCAGAGTCTGTCCCGAGTGCTCTTCCCCAGCAAATCAGTGCTGCAGATGCAGGGCTGAATCTGGCACCACCTCCTTTGCCTCCTAACAGAAGTGCCGGCACAGCATCGATTGCGCAGGCCGACCCCGTATCCGCGCCACAGCTGCCTTCCTTAACCTCCAGTAATCCGATCGGTGAGTTACACATGCTCCCAGCCCCACACGCGTCTTCTGGCTGAACACTCGCAAGCTCTCAACTACGATGACCTGCTTTCTTCCTCCCAAAATAACTTCCAGGACATGCACCACCACTTCCATCCATCCTATATGTTCAACACTTCGGAAGTAAGCAATGAGTACAATCTGCTCAACGACTTCCTCAACAACAGCCTAATGGATGACGGTTCCTTCTACGGCGGTGGAGACTTCCACACTCTCTTCTCCGATGCTTCTCTGATGAGCCCTATGGGTACCCTGACGAACAATTCCGCCTTCGATCCAAGTTCATCGAGAAATGCTCAATTATTGCCACCCCCTGCTCAAGCCTCCGTTGGAAAGGTCATCCAGCGGTCGCCCAGTGGCTTCCCTGTCGACAAGGCGCGGGAGAGATATCTCATGACTGCCGCTGACCCTGCTGGCAACGACAGCCCCGAAGAAAGAATGAACAAGCTGCTGAAGGCCAAGATGGATGCCGGATTGCTCAAGCCTTTCAACTATGTCAAGGGCTACGCGCGCCTGAACCAATACATGGAACAGAACCTACAACAGATCTCGCGCGTGCGAATATTACGGCAACTCGATAGGTTCCGTCCCAAGTTTCGTGAACGCATGCAAAAGTTGACTGACATGGAGCTGGTGCGCGTCGAGATGTGGTTCGACAAGAGCTTGATGGAATATGACCGCGTGTTTGCGAGTATGGCCATACCTGCGTGCTGCTGGCGGAGGACCGGCGAGATATATCGGGGGAACAAGGAGATGGCACGTCTGATACACGCACCGATGTCAAAGTTACGAGACGTGAGTTGCAGCCTGAAACGGTGTAGTATTCCGCTAATACATATAACAGGGTAACATTGCTCTACACGAGATCATCGCGGAGCCGTCTCTTGTGTCTTACTGGGAGAAATTCGGTGCAATCGCCTTCGATCACACCCAGAAGGCGATCCTCACGAGCTGTTCGTTGAAAAACCCCGATCCGAATTCCAAAGATCCCGAGATACGGTGCTGCTTTTCATTCACAGTCAAGCGCGATATGTGGAATATGTGAGTGGAAGACGTATATGACTCTAGCATATACTAACTCGTTGTAGCCCTGCGTTGATCGTTGGTAATTTCTTGCCCATTATTGAGGCAACTCCCGGCCCGCTACCGAACATATGAAGTGACCTCAAGTTTGCATGCTCATACAGCCTTGTATAACATCACACAAACCACTAATCCGATAATGGAATGGGCACGTTGTTAGGCCGACATGTCACAAGAGGGTATAGGCTAGGTGCTTGGGATGATGTTTGGGCTTGGGCTTTCTACGTAGATCGTAATTGACCTGACGCCATGCGAGGTATGCGTTTTTCAGTCCACATCTGGGATCTCAGGGAAAAAAAGTTTCAAGGTTCATGAATGCATAATTTTTCTTTGTGTGTGTCACATTTTCCTTCGCAAAAATGGTGCTTGTCCAAATCTTGTCAAGTTTCCGTCGGAGCAGAGAGGAACTCACGTTACTTGATCTCATCTCACGCTGCACCTTCCTTGGCTTCACCTACACCCACCCCACCTTCACAGCTGTACGCATCATGGCGCCCATACCATCGGCACAGCGGCAGGATCGCGAAAAAAAGCTCAAAGCTGTACTCAGTCAGTATCATCCTTCAACCTCATCCTCGCCTTTTGCTTATCTTTGCGCAGCGTTCGCCTCGGGTCTCAGCAGCCGCTTGAATGATTCCCACGATACATCGCTTCTCAGCGATATCCGACTACAGTTATTTGGACTTCCACTCCAGAACTCGTCTACCGTCGCCGCGCGACAGGAAGATCTTGAAACGCTGGGTATCGAGCTTTGGAACCTCGCGATACGCTTGCGACGCGACGAACCACCCAACAGCGGCAGGACGAAAGATCAGACATCAGACAGACGCCGCACCTTATGTCTCGCCCAGTGCTATTCAGTCCTACTTCTTGATTCAGCCGGGAACCGAGCCTCGAAAAATGAACAATACAAAAACTGTGTTCGGCTTATGAAGGTGGCGCTCAAAGCGGCAAGGGTATCCATTGAGAGCAATGAACTCGAGAGCGCTACTAAGGTTCTCGAGAGAGCTGCAGTATATCAGGAAACCTTGAGCAAGAATGGCGAGGGTCAGAGTGGCGAGGAAGCTGCGCTTGCAGACCGCTTGCAAGCCGAGTATTTTGCCGTGCGCACAGCCCTGGTAAGTACAATCACCACGAATAAATGGGGCAACCCTGACGGACACCATTTACTGAAATTGGCCTGTAGGCCTGGCGTCAACAATCGATGGATATGGCAGAGCACATGTACCTAAAGTGGAAACAACTCAGCGACACAGCGCCTCTCGACAGCACCGAAGTGATCGCAGACCTACTTTATGAGATTGGGAAAGATGCTCTCACGCAAAAAAAGCATGAACTTGCGGTCAAATGGCTAGAAAGAGCATACGACGCATTGAGCGAGCAGGATTTGGATCAGCTGAGTCCAGAAGCTAGCGAGCTACGTCTGAGCATAATGCATAGCATCGGTTCGTTCGCCAGATTTTGAAGAAGGCTGGATCTGACACTAGCTGCAGTGAACAGCCATCTTAGTCTCAAAACTCCCGATGGCCACAACAAAGCATGCGACATGGTGAAACTAATCAAGGATGATTACGGAGACAGAATGGTGGTCTTTTTGTTGCAGATTGAAGTTATGTCAGCTGCACAGACTCTCGACAGCGACGGTTTCTGTGATGGCAAGTCCATGTGACACATTTCGATGACCTATTCTAACCATCGTAGTGCTTCTTCAGATGATAAGGGCTGTGGTGCTAAATGACACCAATTACAAAACGATTATGCACCATATACACAAACTGAAAGAGCACAGGTAAATGATAGCTCAGACTCTGTTCACTAATGCTAAACTTGCTCAGCGTTGTTCATGCTTGTAAAGCACTGGACGAACTCATTCATATGAGACTTTTCCAGCAAGAAAATCAGCAGTGGATCGAGAAAGCAGTCATCACACGCGTTTGGATGAGTACGAGCGGTGAACCTGACGAGAATGTGCTTGAGAAGCTTCGGGAACTTTTCGACACTGTGGTTCAACGATTGGACACTACTTTTGCGGCACCTGCTACCCATGCCACTCAGACACTAGTATGGAAAAGAGTGGAAGCTTTGTCAAAGCAAAAGCAAAACGATACGGCTGAACTCTGGTGCAGACTATGTCTCCATCCTCTCTTTGAAAAGTCTGGCGGGCAAAACAAAGCCAAAGTTGCCAGGTAAGCTCCAAACATGATCCATGAGCGGTTTACTGATTGGGTGTAGGAAGCTAATACAATGTGTGTTGTTGCGTGAAAACTATACATCTGCACGAGACATCTACTCGAACATGCCGGAATCGGGTCGAGATGAGCCGGTCACCCGGTACTTGATGTACAAGGTGGGAATTAGAAGCGGAGATGGCGAATTTGGTAAAGACAATCCTCGGCGTGGAATTCTGAGAGCTGACACGAGTAGCTGCGGAGTGTCTTGAAGCCGTTTGTCGAAGTTCATCCAAAGACGCGACGCTCCTCTACGCATGTGTACTAGAAGCGCAGAGTGCCAACAACAAAAGGCAGACTATAAGTGCTTTAGAGCGAGTTCTCAGCACATACAACTATACTGCACCATCGGGTATCCATCTTCCTGCGCTTCTGAGGTCAGTGATGCGTTCAACATTAGATCCTCATTCTCACTACTGGCAGATGCACACTGCGACTTCTTATAGGTGAACTTTCCACGGGAGGAGTCATCGATATCGAAATTCTGATCCAGATCTGCACGGTGTTCGAAGGGGCATGCAAGCAGGTCAAGGATGGTCGCCGGAGACCGAAGGCGCCCGATCAGCAACCATTCACTCAGCAGGATCTTGAGTGGTTTACCAAAAGCGCTTACAACCTTTCGTTCCAGTACTGTTCAGAGATATCACCGGATATACTCATTAGGCTTCTCCGTGTCTGCATCGAGGTATCCTTCTGGAAGACCACCTTTTTCTTAGTACTGACACCATCAAGTTCATTGAGCTTCTCGAGAGCGAAGAAGCTTCTGATGCTGTGGGTGGACTATCACTCCGTCATGTATTCTGCGAGTTCCTCGCTGCCTGCACGTGTATAACACTGGCTCGTGCAGAGGATCACACAGAAACTTACGTGAGTGCTCACGTTTGGTTCCTCATACTCGTCTAAATGTTTCCAGCTTCAATGCTATCTCGAAGCTCGCAAGCACTGCCAAGAGTTTCGACATGCCGCAGCCGAGGCTGTGGACAAGCTTAGCGGTGACTCTCAGGTTGACATTATCTCAAAACACTTTCAAGTCGTGAAGCTCGAGTTGGAAGCAGTCCTCAAGCTCAAGAAGTGGGACGACCTTGATGATCTCTTTGAGCAGTGTTGGAAGTATAAAACACCGGATCGCTACGAAACACTCGCAGACCTTGTTCTCGTTATACACTCGTGCTTGGTGAAGGCTGATGCAGGGGCAAAGTACCAGAGCAGTGAGTGGGATCTTCATGTTAGTTGCTGCTCTTCTAATGTGAGCGACAGAGACTTTATCGATACTCCAGAAGATCATCAACCTCACGTGGCAGCAAAGTGGGAACGACATAACGAAACTGTCACGATGGATCCGGTGTCTTTTCAACCTCACCCTCTCCTACGACGACGAGATTAGTCTGAAATGTGTTGAGCAAGCAACGCTCATTGCGTCTGAGAAGCGTGGCGTGCGTTCTCCTGTCGAGTTTGTGAGAATGTTGATCTGGACTCGCTGACTAGCGCGTAGAAACCCGATAGGTACCCTCCTACAGAGCTTGAGTGGCTGGCGACATCAACATTCAACCGTGCCGTCGACTACTACTTGCAGGAAAACGACGCGAAGTGCAAGAAGTGGGCAGAGCAGTCGTTTGTCCTGGCGCAGCGGCTTGAGGATGGAGGTCTGGTGCAGAAGCTGCTGCTGGAGAAGTACTCGGCTCTACAATTCGACACGTGAAGCATGAGCAGACGGGGGTTATAGTGAGTATATGCCGTGCCTGCCGAGCCGAGGATATGGCGGTGAGGTTGAGAGTGCTGGTACGTGATAAGGTAGTGCTAGGTGTCGTTGGTGCAAGTCTGTTTACCTCAGACGATCCAAAAAAAAAGTGTAAATGCGCTATTCAGTGGTGATACTGCGAGCAAGGGATGGGTGCTAGAACAAGTACATTCATCAATATACACAGGTACAGCGCCAGCCCCTCGTGTCGGACACGTGCGTATCTTCAGCGTCGTCCTCTCGTCTTGCTGATCCTCCCTTTTCCCCTCTACCCCAGCGCATCTATATCTTGGACTGCACAAGCTCGGTGATGGACTGCTCGATGGACTGGTCGTCGAGGCCCTTGAGCGGCAGCTTCTTCTCCTTGCCAAAGTCTGGGTTCGTCTCGTTAGCTCGCAGGGCGCCGGGGGCGAGGGCAGGGGAGGCGCCTCGGACGCACCGTAGCGGGCGAAGACGGTGGGCTCGATGCCCGAGGCCTCGCGGATCATGATGGGCGTGTGCGGGTTGTGCTTCTTCATGGTGGGGTAGCTCCGGTTGAGGAAGTTCCTGCGCGCAGCATCAGCGTCGGTTGGGTCGGGCGCATGGAGGGGTGCAGGTGCGGGTGTGGGTGCGGGCGTGTGGGTGGGCGTCGAGGGCGGCTCAGGCGGGCGCATACCGGGTGGCGGCGCTGGCCTCGCTGGTCTGGCAGAAGAGGAAGCGCAGCTCCTTGAGGCCGGCGTTGAAGGCGTACTTGGAGGCCATGGCGGGGGTCAATTGGGCGTGGGCGTCTGGGCGTCTGGTCGTCTGGTCGCGGTGGTTGACGTTGGTGCAGCTCTCCAAAACGCGGCCTTGCCCAGTTGCGTCGAGCCAATCGGAGGCGGGCCCAGCAAGCACCCGAAATCTTAGCAGCGACCATGGCATCCGAGATCGCGGCCATCTCTCAACTCGTCAGTTGCGGCTCCTCGACTACCTCCCCCCAAACACAACCTCTTCCCCATTGCCGCCGCCGCCATGTCTTTCCGCCCCGGCTCCCGCATCTTCGGCAGCTTCCGCCCTCTGTTCCGCCAGTTCTATGCCCGCCGCAACGTCAACACGGCCGCCGGCGCCGAGCAGAGCGGCTTCGCCCGCTTCTGGGACAGCCCCGTCGGCCCCAAGACGGTGCACTTCTGGTACGCCGTGCCTATACGCCCCCGCGCAGCCAACCCCCGCTGACTGACTGTCGCAGGGCCCCCGTCATGAAGTGGGCCATGGTCGCCGCTGGCGCAGCAGACTTCACCCGCCCCGCCGAGTCGCTGTCCATGACGCAGAACTTCGCCCTCATGTGCACCGGCGCCATCTGGACCCGCTGGTGCTTCGTCATCCGCCCCAAGAACGTCGCCCTCGCCTCGGTCAACGCCCTCCTCTTCTGCGTCGGCGCCACCCAGGTCGGCCGCATCTACTCGTACAACCAGAGCCTCAAGGAGACCGAGGGCCAGGTCAAGTCCGAGGGCAAGGAGCTCGAGGCTGACCTCAAGGCCACCGTCAACAAGGCCGAGAAGGTCGTCAAGTCGTAGGTGCAGTGTGGGAGCAACGACGACGAATACGACAACGACGGTGGAGGCATGCAGTGTACAATTTAGCTTGGTATTTGCAGGAATTGAGGGCCAGAATCGGCCATCTCGACCGCCACGGACGAATGCCACCCATGACAGTCATTTCTTGGACAGTGATTGTGATATCTCAATGGTGTTGGGCTAGAGTCCTGGATTTGTATTGTAGTTCTGTGCTTGGCGGGTCAGCTATACATGGCAGAACAAACACATCTATTACAGTATAACTACGCCTGGACATGAAGAGTATGGCCGAGCATTCGGCCAGAAGGCTACTGCAAAGTAGAACATTTCCTGCAGCACTAATCCGCATCTTGCCCTGACAGACGGCGCCTTGCCCGTGTTAGCAAGCATCACCAAGCATTTCGTCCCCACCACCCTCGACCTTCCTGTTCACGTATCCATCCAACCACACCAACCCGCAACCCATGCCACTGCGTCGTACCAACACCAGCGCAGCCTAACCCACGGGGCGTAGCCGCACCCACGGGCGTACCCGGCCCACGTAGAGTGGCAGTGCACTACTATCTTTAGTCGCCTCGCACCAAATGGACGACGATGCAAGGCTGAGCGGGAGGCCTGACAGTCTTTCGACAGCGGCCCCTTTGGATAATTAAGATGCGCCTACCCAAGACTATTAAGGCGGTCGTATTTGCGTTGCAGCGGCGTTTCAAACCGTGTCTACCTCGCATTCCCGCACCGTGACTTTACCCTCCCACACTCGCTTCCTGTGCTCCCTCTGCCTCTTGCGCGCGCGTATGCCGGAATAGATAGCCATAACACCACACCACACCACACCACACCACACACGATAACACACAACACACGCCGAACACCAACACCAACACCACACCACCCACGTCCAGCCTCAAAATGAACTACGCCGCCGCCCCCGAAGACGACACGTTCTCGCAATCCGGCGTCGACGACTTCACCAGCCGCTGCAACCGCTCCTGCGACTGCAACGGGCCGTGGTGCATTGAGCTGTGGGCCAGCAGCATCGCCGTCGTCTTCGCTGCCTTCAACGCCTGCTTCCACGGCTGCGGCGACTGCTGCAGTGGCTGTGGCGACGGCTGCGGGAGCTGTATGGGTTCGTGCTGTCAGGGGAATTGTTGTACGTGATTAGGGGGGTGCTGCTGTGCGCTTGGTCCGCGGATTCCTGCACGTCGAGTGCGGTTTTTTTGCGACTCCAGGGGCCGGCGATGTCGGTTCTCTGATTTGTTGGACCCCTTTTCTTTTATGGAGTACGACTCTGTCTTGTCGCGAGGATGCCTCTCTGTCCATTCAGCGACTGTCTCGTTCAGCTGCCGCTGAGAGATTTGGGTCCGGGAGAGAGGACACCTAGTCAAGACGAGTCCGGATCAGTGGAGCATGTGATGACAGTCTGCGACATTTGGGAATACAAGAGAGGGAAAGAGAGTGGATGTTGGGACCCTGATTTTTACTGATACCCTCCATGCGACGCGCATATTTGACTGCTCGTGTGGGATTTAAACGCGCGGAATACTGCTTTCAGAACGAGGGAGTCGACGACTTGAGGATGACCAAGAGAAAGATATCCTGGTGCATGTCTAGAAGAGTTTGATACCCCTACACGCAATACCCCAATACAAGATCAGCACAAACGTGCTCAAGCATTGCCTCCCCAGTCTCTACATGGTATACGGCTCCTGTTTCCACGTAACCCGCCTCTCGTCCCTCATCCGGTCAAACCGAACGACACTCTGCAACAGCACCTGCGCACCCAGCGCGCAATCCTCCTCCTTGCAAAACTCGGCCGGATTGTGACTGACGCCCTCCCTACACGGCACGAAAATCATACTCGTCGGACACCGCTTGTTGGCATAGACGCTGTCGTGGCCCGCGCCAGACGTCATGTCCATGACGAGGTTCTGCGAGTCCGGGCCCAGGGCCGCCAGAGCCGACTGCCGTACCGCGTGGACGCAGTCGGAGTGGAACACGGTCGCCGGCGAGTTAAAGTCCTCTGTGATTTCGACGCCGAGGGGCAGGCTCGGCGTGCAGCCGTGGTTCAGCCCGTCGACGTCTTCGCCGGTGGCGATCCGAGCGAAGTCGCGCTCGATGAGCTCTTTGAGCGCAGCTACCGTCTCGTCTTTCTTGGCGCGCATGTCGAGGCTGAAGGTCACTTCTCCTGGGACCGTGTTGGTGGAGCCGGGCTTGAGGTTGAGGATTCCCGTCGAGGCGAGAGCCGAGTGGGCGGTGGCCAGGCGGTGCGAGTGCAGGATCATCTTGGAGGCGGCCAGGAGGGCGTCGGCGCGCGACTTGAGATCTGTGGTGCCGGTGTGGGTGTCGCGACCCTTGACTTTAACGCTCAGCCATTTGTAGGCTTGCACGCCGCTCACGACGCCAATCTTCTTGTTGGCCATCTCGAGGAGCGGGCCCTGCTCAATGTGCAGCTCAAAGTGAGCCGCCATAGGCATAGCTTCGTAGCTCGCTGGCGTGCTTCCCAGATACCCGATTCTCTTGAGCTCCGACGCCATGGTGGCAGTCCCGGGGTGGACTTCACGCAGGTTGTGTGCCGTCTCCAGCGGGATGGAACCAGCCCAGACACCACTAGAGGACATGGACATTGGGAAGCGAGCTCCCTCTTCGTTTGTCCAGTTGACCACTCCGACCGGATATTCTGTCTCTACCCAGTTGTCGGCCAGGACTCTTAGCATCTCCACGCCAGCCGTCACTCCCAGGATTCCGTCGTAGCGGCCGCCAGTCGGTTGAGTGTCCAAATGGCTTCCGGCAAATGTGGGGGGCTTGTCATTTCTCAGGCCGGGACGAACAGCGAAGGTGTTGCCCATCTCGTCTATGGTAACCTTACAGCCGAGCGCCTCTGTCGTCTGCACGAACCAGTCACGTGCAGCCTTGTCGGCATCGGAGAGAGCTAGACGAGACATTCCTGTCTCCGTGGGAGCTCTGGCAGGGTTAGTCTCACGCCATCAAGATAGGCTGGTCCAACATACTCTCCCCACCGCTCGCCCTGGCCCCATTGACACGTGTGATGGATGTCCTCCATAAGCCTCGCTTGATTGACTTTCAGGTCTTTCAAAAGGTCGTCGTTCATCTCTTTTGTGCGGATCTGCCATGTTGGCGTGACGGTGAAGCTCCGGATCGGCGCGCATGAAGCTCTCAAGGCGGGGTATCGTCTGCTCGCACTGCGAAGCGCAGGCGCGAACCTTGTCGACAAGGCCATTGTTCAAGACGGGGGAATTGGTGTGGAAGAAACATGGCCTGCTAAAGCAAGGAAACTTGGGGTTGGAAGGATCGCTGGGCGTGTTGTCGTATCACATCACATGTGCCCAGGTGGTTAGCGGGGAAAGCTGATAGGTGCCGAGGGCGCTGATAGCGGCGATAGGTTCCCGACGGCCATCTCCGCATCCTTGTCGCGTGCTCAAAAGACGCGATATACCAAGATGGAGATGTACAAAGCTCCCCTCTGCTGAGAACGGGCTGGAATTACGATAGAGCGGGTATCTGAATAAAATAAGAGTGCCTTTCCGAACGCCTACTACGCTTGCATACCACGAAACGCCAATTAAGAGCATGAGACCAAATTCACGCCTTTGCCTTTCCCTTTCCCTCAAAGTGTGGCTGCTGACCATCTTCCTCCGACACGTCCTCTTCTTCGTCACTGTCGCTCATGAACTCGTCGTCCTCGTCGTCCCAGCCGAACATGGCACGCTGCTGGGCGGGTTTGGACGACGATGCGCCAGGCTTGGTCTCGCCGACATCGTCTTCTTCCGAGCTCTCCCTCTGAGCCAAGAGCATCTTCTCGATGGCCTCCTTGGTCTTGAGTTCTGCCTCCTCTTTGTCTTCGAGCCACTTGCCGTCGAGGCGCGCCTTGCCGCCGCTGTTCAGAAGCTCTTCCTGCTTGCGCTCGGTGCTGGCGACAATGTCCTCCCAGCGCTTGCGGCGCTCGTCCTTTTCGCGCTGCTCCATCTCGGGCTTGATGGCGAGGTATTCGGCCAGTGTCTTGGCTTCGGCGACGGTGCGTAGGCGGCGGCCGTCGAGGTTGCGGGACGAGGCGTGTGCGTCGGGCTGATTCTTCTTACGCGACGACATGCGGCCACCCTGAGCACGCAGAATGGAGCCGAAGCCACCCTTTCCACCGCAGAGAGGGACCGTGAGGCGCAGCGGCAGAAATGTGTCGGCAGGCGAGCTGAGCAGAGACGAGACGGGAGCAGCATCGTGGCGGACAGCGCGGCGGGCGGTTGTTGTGAGGATATAGGACGAGTTCTGGATCCAAGGCGCGCGCTCGTAGAGGGTATCGTAGAGGGAGCTGAGGGTGGCGTCCTTGGGGGTAGCGAAGGCGATGTTGTGGCCACGGACGCTGTTGACAATGACGGTGACGGGAGCGGCGTCCATGGTGGCGGTGGTGGTGGTGGTGGTGTTATTGTTCTGCGTGTTGATGCTGGTGATGGCTGGGGAAGAGGCGGCGGCGGTGTTCAAGATTGACGATGCTGGCGATCGCATCTCGTCCACTAGCGCCCCCCACCCGCAACCACCGAAAAGGACCGGAGACTCGCTTATTCCTTGGCGACACCGCACTCGAAAATCACCTCAACGGCGCATCCAACTTCTCCCCATCGCCCTCTCCCACTAATCGCAGCATCCCCGAGTCGACTCGCAACCGTCAAGATGCTTATCCCCAAGGCCGACCGCAAGTTGATCCACGAGTTAGTTCTCCCCCGCCGTCGGAGCAGCGCATTGTTCGAGCGCTCGAGTTTCGCAGCCACGGCGCGACGTGCACTTTGATATATTGAGCTGCTCCCGGTTCCCCCTCTCCCGCTCTCTGCAATTGAACATGAACAGCATGCTGACAATCCCTCCCCAGGTACCTCTTCCGAGGTTAGTATTCTTCCTCGCGCGAGCCATGGCTATGGCACACTTGTACACTTTTTTCGCGGCTTTTCGCTGCATATAAGGACAGGCTGACACACGGTCACCACAGAGGGCGTTCTCGTCGCTAAGAAGGACTTCAACCTTCCCAAGCACGGCGACATCGACACCAAGAACCTTTACGTCATCAAGGCTTG
Organism: Neoascochyta sp. HWLR27; assembly: GCA_019775935.1. Lineage (NCBI taxonomy): Eukaryota > Fungi > Ascomycota > Dothideomycetes > Pleosporales > Didymellaceae > Neoascochyta > Neoascochyta sp. HWLR27. The sequence continues at coordinate 107,652 of WODD01000037.1, read as the reverse complement.
TCAGTAGCCCTTTCCCCCGCTGCACGCGCGTGCTCTTGTTCTAACCACCACCATCCTGCAGGCCAGTCTCTGACCTCGCGCGGCTACCTCAAGACCCGCTTCTCGTGGCAGTACTACTACTACACCCTCACCCCCGAGGGTCTCGACTACCTCCGCGAGTGGCTCCACCTGCCCGCTGAGATTGTGCCCCAGACGCACATCAAGCAGGCCCGCTCTGCTCCTCCCCGGGGCATGCTCGGCGGTGACGAGCGCCGCAGCGGCGGCCGTGGTGGCCGTGGTGGCGAGCGTGGTGGCGACCGTGACGGTTACCGCCGCCGCGACGCTGGCGAGAAGGCCGAGGGCGCCGCCCCTGGCGAGTTCAAGCCCGAGTTCCGTGGTGGCTTCGGCCGGGGCCGTGGCGCTCCTGCTTCTTAAGCAGTGTTACCGCCTTGCTTAGGGAGTAACGGGGTAGATATAGCATCATCTTCGCGCCACACTGTGGCTGCTTCACAAAATGGGACAGGACCTGGCAGCATACGGCGAAATGAACGGATGATACCACGAATGTATTGCCGTTTGGGCTGCTTGACTGCAGACTCGGACGAACGTTTCACAATGATACCCAATTCGATCAAGTGAACGTTCGCGGACGTGATTTAATCTTGTTTTGTTTGTGCTTGTCTTATGTGGTTGGGTGGTGGTAGTCGTGTCCAAGCAAGCTCCATGTCCCTGTGACTTTATACTTGTCTATCTGCCGCCCTCCTATCCTCTTCTCCACCCCCTCAATGCGCTCCCGGCTTCATCAACCCACTCCCCCTCTTCACCCACTGCAAATACACCTGATCGACACCCGTCTCCCCTCCCATCTCCCTAACCACGACCTCCCTCGCCCTATCCAACCTCACCTCCAACCCACCCTCGCCTTCCCCAAACGCACCCCCGTTGCGCCCAACAACCGCAATATTCCTCGTCGACGGAATCCGCAAGTGTTCGCGCTCAGGCACGTACCCCATGGCGTTGGTCAAATAGCTCGTCCACGAACACAGACTCGCGTACGCCGAGGGCTGCTTGTTTTTCTTCGTGGCCGCGGCGCTGCCGTCGGAAGGCAGGAATGCAGCGTGCGCTGGCGCCCGGATCCGCGTTCCGCCAAAGTCGTGGCTGCAGCATGGAATCGCGATGAAGGGGCTGCGCGAGAGGGACGCCAGGAGCGGCGTCCATGGGGTCAGCTCGTCGGCATGGTTCGATACGATAAAGGTGCCTGGTGGGAAGACGCCGTCGTGGGACACGGCGGGGGTGGTGGTGGGCATGGGCGTGGGCTCGTCCTCGCCAGCCGCGGGGGGGGAGGAGGAGGTGCCGGTGGAGAGGACGCGCGGGATCAACAGCATCTCGTGGAGCTTGTCGGCGTAGGCGTCGCCAAAGACGGCCCATGTTTTGCGGCGGCGCGCGTCGAAGCCCCATCCAGACCAGCCCTCGGCGTTGAGGATGTAGACGAGGAGGCCGTTGCCGCAGCCAATGTCGACGAAGCCCGGGAAGGCTTTCTGAGCGCGTGTCTTCTTCTCGTCTGCGTCTGAAGTCCCAGCTGGTGACGATGGTGATGTCTCGTCCGTAGTCGCCGCCCCGTACATGTCTATCCACAACTCGATGAGAAACGCAGCGATGCCGAGATCCTCAAAGACGTGCTTGTCCGGCGGTGTCTGCTCGACCCAGCCGTCGATGAGCTGCTTTGCGTATTTGCCCTTGAGGTAAGCGTACGTGTCTTGAAAGGTCTTTTGTGGGATAATCTGGTCGTGGTGCACGCGCTTCTTGTAGCCTGCCTGACGGCCGCGCGAGTGCTTGTGGATGATCTCCAGCAGCTTCAGCGCTGTGCGCTCGAGCCGGTTGTCGAGCGGGTGGCTCGCGAATAGGTCAAAGTAGATGGACAGCAGCCCCGGCGACTCGAGCGGCGCGGTGGACACGTCGTGGTCTGGGAAATACGTGTACAGGATGGCCAGGCTGCGCACTTTCGGGTGGTAGTATGGGATGTCCTCTGGGTTGTCGATGTGAGGCAGGTATACAACCATGTACCGTTCAGCTTTCACTGTCGTCTCCGTTCCATCTGCACTCTTCACGCTCACGTCCTCCTTTGAGGTAAACAGGTGGCAGGTCTGCACCATAGAGTCGTCCAGCTTGGGATTTCGAGGGATCATCTTTCGCACCACGGTCCACTCTAGCACGTAGCCCTCAATACCGCCACTGAGCAATCGTGGCCGGTGCTCGGGCTTCAGGTGCTTGACTATACCGGCCAGCTCCAGCGGTGTCGTGGCCTGGGGGTTGAACGATGCGTCTGTGAAGCTCGTATACGACAGCTCGGCTCGCGCAAGATGCGAGGCCGTCAAGTTAGGGTTCTCCAATAAGTTGCGGCTCACATCGAGGAAGTAGCTGGGCGTGAAGCTAGCGGGTGCCGACTGCACAATGGCCCATAGCTCCGAGGGAAGGCCGGACGAGACGGTGGGCGCTTTAGTGAGGTCGTAGGGCGAGAGTTTTTCTGCCGCTGGGGTTGGTGTGGTTGTTGTTGCAGGCTGCGGTTTCGCTGGCTTGGGAGTCTTCTTCTTCTCGTCCGTGAGGCTTAGTTGTTCCATGCTCTTGCTAGTCTCTTCTTGACTCATTTTGTTCTCTGGTTGCCCGCGGGCTTTATTTTTCTTGCGCCGAGAGCCCCAGACTTTCGCGGATATTCAATGCAGTTGCAATCAGCTCTGTCCCTGCTTTGGTTTTTTTGTTGGTTCCTCGAGTGACAGCTACAGAGGTATTGTAGGTAGTCGAAATGTGATGTGGAAGGTGATGAGTGGAAAGGTGATGGAGGAAGTTAGCGAGAAAATCAAGCACCTCCGGCCCTCTGCTGGGACTAGAAGTTGAGATAATGACACAACACCCAGAAGCATAATGTCTCGATTTTTGCAAAATGATTTTCCGGACAACAGCAGCCATGCATAAGCGCAATGTAATGGACGGCGAATCGAGTCTTCACACCGTATAGTTTTTTACCAGCACTTGCACGTCTCGATTCACCTCAACCTCGTCTACTGTATCCCAAAATCTAGCCTACGCAACACAGACCGAGAAGGTTCCTTTTCATACCCTCCAAACACCCTCTAATGCAATTATCCGCCTCGAGCAATCTACCTCCCATAGTAATGGGCCATCTCGAGACCGGCGCGCTTAAACCCGCACTTGACGTAGAAGCCCTCGTTTGCCTCTGAGCAGTCGAGGATGGTCTTGTAGCAGCCGACCTTCTCGGCGACAAAGTCGAGGGCCTGGATGATGCGCAGGCCGAGCTTCTTGCCCTGCTGGTCCTTTGCGACGGCAATGTCCTCGATGTGGCCGACGAGCCCCAGCTGGTGGATGAACTTGCGCTCGACGATCAGGGCGCCCGTGCCGACGATCTTATTAGAGCTATCGGTGATGCACAGCAGGAAGTATTCGTCGTTGCGCTTCGACATCCATTCGTAGCGCTCGTTCCATTGCTAAGGGCGGTTAGTTGGTGTGCGTGGGGGGTGGGGTGAGCGGGCGTACCTCCTCGGTCACATCGCCGACGGTGGTCAGGACGCGCAGGACGTCGAGGAAGCCATTATGGTAGTCCTGGCGCTGGATGGGGCGGCAACTGTAGCCCTCGGGCAGCTCCTTGAGGACCGTGGGGGAGACGAGGGTGGAGCTGAAGAGGGGCGTGTTGGGGTCGGTGACGGACGCTTGGAGAGACATGGCGGCGGTGTTGTGCGTGTATGGATGGAAGGGTGTAGGTGTGGACGTGTACGATGCGGGCTCGGGGGTGCAATTGCGTGTTGGGTGTTGTGTTTGGAGGGGAGGGGTCCGTTTATCGATAACGAGGCGGTGAGAGATTATGTGAGAGGGAGAGAGACAAGAAGAAGATGATGATGGAGGTGAATGGACGGGCCATCAGAAGCAGGTGTCGAGAAGCCGTTGGCATTCTTCTCCCTGCCACATCCTTGCTCGAGGCCTGAGGCTATCGGCGACTGACAGCTGAGATGCCATGGCAGCCACCTAACATTAGATACGGCCATGGTGGGAGTGGAACCGCATCCGGAAATAGAACAGGCACCCGTAAACCGCTTAGCTCCCCGCCGCTTTTGCCTGCCAGCCTTGTATCCTCGACCTCATCAACCACTGCCTCGGATGCCCTCACAATACCTACTCAACTCTACACTCAACTCGAAAAACACAAGAGAGTTATGTGTATGAGGATTATGTATATTAAACTTCATTAACCTATGCCTCAACCCAGCAGACCGTCCGTCCGCCATTACCCGAACACACCTCCATGCAAGTAGCGTAAATAGCATCCAGCTCAGTATCGAAAACTCCACAAGCATTCACGGCCATCAACCCCCAACCCACCCCATACACCTCGTCTCATACCCTCTCGTTCAACTGTTATACTCCTGGCAAACTGCCCATCCCTCTATTCTCAAACACACACGCACTCTAATTCAATCCAACCAACCACACCCGCCTCGCAATCACCACCCACTCGGCGTCCGCGACATGCGGCACTGCCTAAACGCCCTGAGCACCTGCTCGGGCTCCAAATCGCCATTCTCCAACTCGAGGCCCACAATCTTGGCCAGTGCCTCGGTCAGCTCCGTGTTCTGCCGCTGCAGCTGCACCGCGCGCTCCTTGAGCCGCACCACGTTCGCTTCGACCTCAGGGCTCCTGCCGTCGAGCGTGTTGCACGCTGTTGAGCCGGCCGTCATCGTTGTCCTGCGCGACTCTGGGGTTCGCACCGGGGTCGAGGGCGCTGCTGCTCCTGCGACGGCATCGTCGTCATGTTGCTGGAATGGTTGCTGGGGTTGAGGCGGCGCGCCTGTGGTGGATTCCTTGCGGGCGAGTTTCTTCAGGTCGCGCAGTTTGCGTGCTTTCGTTTGCTCTTCCCTGCTCAGTGCGAGCGGATGGTCCGAGACGGGCACCGGGCGCGGCGATACGGGGGCGCGCTTGGTTGTGCGCGCTGTTGAGATGTTGGGCGCCGAGAAGGACCGAGGTGACCGTTCGTTTGTATTTAGTCCTTGGATTGCGCGCTCCACGGATGGGCTTGCCAGTGGACTGAGCATCTCTTCGGTGAAGCTGATGGCGATGTGGCGAGAGCGACGCTGCGGCAGGCCAGTGGGCTGGCTGTTTGTGGGCTTCTCGGTCGGTATAATGATCCTTAGGTGTCGAGCTCCGCCACTCGTCGTCATCTCCCGAGCGCATGTCGGCACCTGGGGTTTCTGTCTTGCGCGCTGCGGAGAACCTTCGACAGACCCCACTCGAGCTGCGAGGCTCTTCCGCTTGACTCTGAACATCTTCCTGCCGTTCTTCGCACGCTGCGTATTCATTGATTGGGGTTGTGTGGCAGGCCCCGTGTGCCTGAGATAGTAGCTGAGGGCGTTCAATCCCAGATCGCTGCTAGCAGTAAGTGCGTCGTGACCGAGGATGGGAGGTGCCATTCTGCCCAGGTTGGACGAGCCCGCTTGAGCTGCCTGTCCTATGTTCAGGTACGTTTGAGTTCGTTTCTTGGGAATGTATAGAACCGGATGCTTCTTCTCGTATTCAGAATACTGGCCTTGTGCCGCAGATACAAAATCGCTGTCCACGGATGTTATCGACACCTTGCGGTTCGGGAACTTTGGGTGTGTGAGACGTTTTGGGCTGCGATCTGGCACAGCAGGCGGCAATTCGCTTGGAATATCCAGCTCCTCAATAGTACAGATGGCAAGTGGATCTCGGCAGTTGCTGTAAAGCGCCGGTTCTGGCGACGCTGGAAGCGGGAAGTTCGGCGGACTCGGAGTGTGCATGTGTCTGTTCCTTCCCGGGTACGAGTCGTGAGGAGCTACCTGGCTGTCGAAATATCGCTGGATAACTCCAAGAGGAGCCACCTCCTTGAGCTTTCGGAGCTCCTCTTTTGTAGGTATATCGTCGAGGCTCTCGTCTGTCATATTCCGTTCGGGGTTTGTGACCCATGGTTGCAGTGAGCCCGAGCCAACATCGTCCGTCGCCGTGGATTCTGATAATGCATAGGGCGACGCACACTCTCGGTGCCTTTTCCCCACTGGGTCGCGAACCGGGGTACTTGTGCTCCGTACGCACCCCTCTCCCCTGATAGGCCGGTTTGCGGAAGCAAGATTGCGGGGCTGGTAGGTGATGATCTTCGTCATGGGGTTGGATACCGTACGTCGATATGGCGTGGCCACTGGTCTGTATACCTCTGGCATATCGCCATATGCAGCCGCGCCAACTTCCGTAGAGTCGAGTTCGACGGGAGCGCCTGGGTTGATAGTCAGACGCTTCGCCCCAACACGAGAACCAGCTGACGAGCGGTCGTCAAGGCTGATAGGCATGGGACTGTTTGGGGCCAAGCCGCCCTGGATGGAAACGCGGGGACGTGAGTAGTTTTCACTCGACGACGTCGACGGCCGGTAAACCTCGACCTTCTTCGTGATGCGCATTTCGAAGTTGCGGGGTGTGTGGTTCATGAAAGTGTCTTTGCGCCTACGCTGGCATCCAAACTCGTCAATATAATAGACCGGCTGCGGCAAGGCGTTTCCCAATACTTCTGTCCCTGCAGTGGCTGGCGCAGTTGTGTTCTCGTCTTGCGTCGAGACGGTCGACTTGCGTCTGAGCGACGATGAGCCCCTCCTAACCTTCTTCTGCGCCTCTGCAAGTGTCCCAGCGTATTCGAGTGCACTGATGCCAGGATGACCAAACATTGGGAAGGAGTTGATTAGGTTCTCCGTCGAAATGGATGCAGCCATTATAACGAGGGGAGGCTGACAGCCTAAAAGCTTGAGCCCGGCCACAAGCTGCTTGGTGTCAGAAGTCAGCGCCCAACTACCGACCGGGAAGAGTTGTCCTCAGAACGTGGCACAACCAGGGAACCGGTACGCCGCATATGCAGTGGTTGTTGTACTTCGCCAAGAGCTTGCCCCTAGATTGTAACCTTGCGCAGGGGCCGTGGGTGCATGCGGTGACGATTTCCGCAGGCAAGGTGTGTCTCCGAATCTGAAGGGAGGGGAAATCCTGTTGTGCCACCACTGGCGGTAATTGACAGAGAGAGCCTTTGTCGACGAGCTCGTGATGGACGCTACGTGACGCGACGCGATGTGGCACGACAGGAAGATGATAACGCGACGAGTAATTTTGAAGCAGTTGGTCCGGCCTGTTGGAAGAGATGTGGTGTTGGGACAGAACGGGGTACGATATACAAGGGAAGAAGTAGAGAGAAAGATAGACCTTATTTACCAAGTGCGCGAGCTCCTGCCTTGAGCAACCTCAGACATAGTGACGAACTTTAAATTTATCCAGATAGTCTGCAGTAAAAATCAGAAGCCTAAGTGTTGAGGGCCGTTGACGCTCACCAGTCTATGATGCTGATTGGTGACTGGAATGTAGGACAATGTTCTCGCTGTGCCGCCTGAGGACTGTGTTGTACGACTTGCTTTTCCTGGGCAATCAAGGGAGGGAGGATCTGACAAGCGGCAGACGGAAGTTCAGAGATGGGTTGACGATGGACTGCATGGGTGTGGGCTGTATAAACCCAGTCTTGCCTCGACAAGACTGCGATAGTGATGGCTGGGGTGCGATGAGGTGATGGTTGCCCGGCACGGGGGGCAAGTTATCGTAATGCTTATGTACGAGACGAGGCTGTCGTGCACTGTGCGCAATGCAGGCCGCTATTGAGATGCAACCCCACCTAAAGGGATAGCACATCGATTTGGGCGGGGGGATTGTAGTGGTGTTAAGTCGAGCTCGCAGTTGGAGTTGAATCCCCGCTGCAGATCCAAATTCACCGAGCGCCGATCACAGGCCCATTACCACGAACGCCATTAGTGCCGCCCCGTGGCAGGTCCTCACTCTGTCGAGTATAATTCAGGAAAATCTAATAGCCACGCCATAGAAAAAGTAAACAAGTGGACCCAGCTATCTAGAACACAGCGAAGCAGATTGCCCATGTGGCATGCGAACCGGCGGTGCAACGCCGGATGCTGGGCACGTGCCTTCCGCCGAAAAGCGCCATTGCCTCAAGGTGTACACGATCGTCTGCTTATGCAAATAATGAAAGGACTCTCGCTTCGTCCCCTTTAAATGGAATCCCCCAGACGCACGCTCAGCTTGACGCCTGTCAGCCCGTCCTCGGCTTCTTTGGAGGCTGCCGGTTGATGAACGGATTGGGTGGCTCACGAGGCCGTCGACGGATCTTGGGCTTTGCCATGCCGCTGATAACACCGCTGGGGTTTGGTGCTGCAGGATTGGACGCACCAGCATCGTCAGCAGATGATGTGTTCGTCTCCATGGCAGGCGTTGATCCTTTTCGCGGTGCATCAGAATATGTAGCTGGGGTCGACCTGCCGCTGCCGCTACCTCCATTGCAAGTGTTTGAAGCTGAGTCCGATGGCGCATCATCCATGTCAGTGTCTCCGTTCCCTTCTATCTTGATGTGCTTTACGTCGTGGCCGCCGTCGTGGCTCAACTTGCGCTTGCCATGTTGTACTAGCGTGTGTTCGTATTCGATCTCCTGCTTGATCTCCTGCTTGATCTCCTGCTTGATCTCCCGTTTGATCAAGTCATGCGGCTCAGTGCCTCCTGCACGACTCATAGGCTCTGCTTTTACTTCCGGTCGATTCGGCTGCACGTAGCCTTCTTTTGGCGCAGGGTACTTGCTAGAATGTTCTTTGAGCATTCTCGGGATATCGCCCTCAGTGTACCGCTTTCGCTGCCGTGCATCCATGACGAGTTTTTTCCAGAACTCTCCACGAACGAGCGACTGCGAATTGCCGAGCACCCAAAGTGACGACTTCGCACGCGTCAGACCGACGTTCATACGACGAATATCCTGCAAGAATCCGATACCGCCCGCTGGGGAGGCTCGCACACACGAGAATATGATGACTTCACTTTCACGACCTTGGAACGCGTCCGTGGTATTGAAGTCGATATCCTCGACGATCTGAGGGCCATACGTATTGGTGAAACGTGTCTTCAGCTCGCGAAGCTGGCTCTTGTACGGTGTGATGATGCCGACCTTACCCCTGAAATCGTACTCGGAATAATCCGAAGTCAAGCGCTTGTACAACTGCATGGCGATATTAATCTCTGCAATATTGATGAGAGAGTGACCCTTTGGCGCAGCTTGATGTTGACCCTGGACGTCGAAGAATCGGTATGGTCCAAGGAGAAGACTCTCGTGCCATGGCTGCTTGCGCAGACCGGCCATGTCGCCACCATCCAGAAGTCTGCCGTCGTAGAACGTCTGACTGGGAAAGAGACTAATCTCAGGGTGCATACGGTACTGGGTGTCCAAGAGATGCACGTCGTTAGGATGGTTCTTCTGCATACGCACGAACAAACTCTGCTCGTACTGGAAACGAGCTGCTTCCTTGGAGAAGACGGTTGGCGGCAGCTGTTTCGGATCTCCAACCAAAACGCACTTTGCGCATCCGTACTTGAGAGGAATCAAGGCGCTCATCTCGACACACTGCGCTGCCTCATCCACAATGACGGTCTCGAATTCGATGCTGAGACCTTGAAACATCTCGTGACCAGATCCACTCAGCGTTGCGCAGATGATGTGTGCTTCGTTCAAAATCGCCTCCTGTGCACGTCGGCGATTCAAGTCTGCGTTTCGACTGGCGAGCCTCTCGTTGTCTTTTGTGTTGTCGATCTTCGTTCCAAGCATTGCCTTCTGCTTTCGTAGGGCATTGATGTCTTCCTGGAGCTTGGTGGCAGCGTCTCCCTTGATGTTTCCATTTTGGATCTGGTCGATAGCTGTCCTCAGTTGCTCTGAAACTTGCTTGTGGTCTGCAAAGAGCTTGCGTGTTGCCTCGGAATCGTTGCCATTTGAGCCCGACGTGCTCGTGCCTAACTTCTTGCTCACAAGCTCTTCTAGACAAACGTCTTGAACGTTGGCTTTGACGGCATCACTGCGACCAAGACGCACGATGTTGGGTTTACGTTCTTCACCGCCGAGTGTTTTGATGCCAGCCTTGAAACGCATTACCAGCTCATCTACTGCAGCATTACTAGGTGCACAGACAAGGAGCTTCTTCGGAGCCGTATCTGAGCGCTGCTGGCCAGGCACGGTTATGGAGGTACCGCGACTGCGAAGGCTATCCGAGAGAATTGCTCCAACAATAGCCGTGATGGTCTTGGTCTTGCCAGAACCAGGCGGTCTGTCACGCTGTCAGCAGGAACACATATACGTATAGAGACGGCTACATACCCTTGAATCAAAGTGAAGGCGTCATTGTCGATCGCCGACTTGATGGCTCTAGCCTGTGCCGGGTTGACATTGTAGTTTGCAATCAGCGGATCAATTTGCTTGTCGCCATAGGTGAGCAAAGGAGACGGCTTCGCCCGAATAATCTCGTCGCACAGGTCGTAATACTGCAGACCCTTCAATGCACCATACTCACGTTCCAGTGGTGTGATGGACTGCAGCTTCGTTCCGAAAACAGCGCTGTTGGGGTTCAGAGCAGACGAGAGAGGGTTTGCTGGTACTACGCGGTATGAGACTTCAATGTGCTGCTGCTTCCTCTTGACGCGGAAAATTCTGGCCAAACACGTTGGTTCTTGAGCAGAGGGATTCTTGGTCCGCGAAAGCAGTACGATGTCACCCTCAGAGACAAAGATGTCTCGGTTCTCCTCGTGTGTCATTGTGCTGCCAACTTCTTGGAAAGCGTCAACGCTAGCTCGCGAAGTAATTCTCACTTCGTATGGTTTGGCTTGGTTTTCCTCGCGGGCTTTAACAAAGCCCTGCCAGGCTTCTAGTGTCAGGAGAGGCTCGAAAGTCGACTGATAATCGTTTGGTGTCCGGAAAGTGTTGGGCACCTTGGAATAGATATCCGGCCTTGACTTTGGTGGGAAGTCTCCTTCATGGAAGTAGTCCCAACCCAGAATAGTCCGATGCAGGGAGGATAGATCAGGCGCAAGACGAGCGCGCATATCCTTGATCGACCTCTGGACCCTCTTCTTTTTGAACGGCATCTGAATCTTGACTTCGTTGATGATGTTTGTCTTAGGCCCAGACTTCATCTTAGTCTTCTTGATGCCAAAGAGATCCTCATCAATGTCGCCCTCGCTGTCCTCTGACTCGTCCGACGAATGCATGAGACCTTCACCCTTTGCGGCCTGGTCCTTGCCCAAAACACCAAGACCTTCCAGTGCTGAACCTGCCTCGGAAGTCTGCGTGATGCCTCTGGCTTGTTTTGCTTTGGCAATTGCAGCAGCCTTTTCCTTCTCTCGCTGCTGCAATGCAAGCTGTCGTTTCCTCTTGAACTCTGCCTGCTGAGCGTTCTTCTGGTCGTCGATAGCCTTTTGCTTCGCAGCCTTGGTCTCAGATGCACGCATCTCTTCCCGGCGTTCTTTGAAGGCACTCGCACCAGATGTCAGACTACTCATGAGTCTTACCTTTGCATCAGCACTAGATGAGGATGTACCGGTGGACATCCATTTGCTCAAAGAGCCTTGCTTTGGTTTGACAGGCTCTTCCTCTTTGACAACGGACCGTCCAAGGTGCGTCTCAAGGGCCTGTTGCAGCTCAGCCTGCTGTGTGGTGCTGAGCTTTGCACGAATCTCGCCAGAGAGGACCCTTTCCATATAGGAGAGGGTTTCTGGATCAATTTCGATTGAGACATGGTGAAGTCGGATGAGAAGCTTGCTGATCAGCGTGACAGATTTGCTGGACAGGAATTCGTCACGAAGGCGAAGCCACTTTGCCAGGCCCTGCATAGCATTCGCCGGCAGCGCCAACAGCTCTTTCAAAAGCTCTGTCTTTGATGTGCTGTCGTCACCATCCAGTTTGGATTCCTCTTTCAAGGCCGTGACGAATATACTGCATTGGTCGAACAGTAGGTCCGCAAACTGCATCGTATCTCGGCAGAAGTCCATCATCATGTGCTTGTCGTAGAATCCCAGGTTGCTCCAAGCTTCGGTGGTTGCAAAAATCATGGTCAGCGAATCCCACAAGTTTTTCCAGAAGTTCATGGTCGCGGCGGCTTCAGGTGTGTCAAAGGCTCGTGATCGCAAGATACCGTCTTGCGAGTTGCACATAACGTCGATGACATCGGAGCAAGTCCTGATCATGCTTGGTGCTGCAGCGAACGCTTTCTTACGCATAACCTGTCGAGTCGAATCTGAGATGCCTTGAACGACATTCTTGTAGTACTTTTTCAGGATGTGCTGCAAGGCGTTTCGTCGCTCATCTTCCAAACTGATGACTTTCAAGAGCTCAATAGCAGAGTTTCTTGTGTCTTCCGTAGATGAGAACAGCAACGAGACAATAGCACTAGCTGCTGCTGGCTTCTCAAACAGGGCATGTAGCTGTTGAGGATCAAACTCGGACAATCGATCGACTACGTCGGTTATCGATTGTGAGAGTAGCTTGAAGCGGTCGTTGAAATGCCGCACTTCCGCAGGAATCCTTTCAACGCCAGACCTCATCTGCAGCGGTTCAAGTCCAATCAAACTTCGACCAGCAACCAAGAGGTGTGTAGCAAGCTCCAAACTCTCAAAGTCAATTGCCTTCAGGATGGCCTTCCAGATGGGGCTAGAAGATGGCGTCTCTGTCGGAGATGGTTGCTTGGCTGAAATCAACTGCCTTTCAATAATCAACGACTGAGCTTCGAGTAAGAAAGCGTGCTGAATGACGGAGAGAATTAACTGCAGGTCCCCCTTGTCCTCCTTGCTGTTGCTGAGCCGTTTCAGGCTTGTAATAAGCGACTGGACGTGAGTTGAGAACATATCCATCATACTGTTCACAGTCGGCTGCCCGACAAACTTGTCTATTGTCTTGCCTTCTCCCATTTTCCGGAAAGCATAGTCAAGGACCTTGAGCCCTTCTCTGAAGCAATAAGCTCTCGAAACTCGTGAATACCGATCCGACTGGAAACGGCCAAGGAGAGCATTGGCGAAGGGTCGAATAGCTGGGCCAAGGTTTGTTGGTTTAATTGACCCGAGAAATAGCGGGATCCAACTGAATGATGACTTGAGATTGTTCATGTCCTGCTCATTATCTTCTGTTGCTGCAAGAAGAAGTTGGTTCAGAACCGGGCTGTTGAAGATTTGCTCCACAACAGTGGCAATGGAGGGCGTGATTGCGTTCATACCGTCCCAGAAGTCCACAGCTGACTTCTCCAAAAGCTCCTCCATTGTCGCAAGTAGGTCGAGAAAGGCTTCTGTTCTGAGGGAGAAGTGGTCCAGCATCAACCTGTAAAAGTCGCCGTCAAGTCCCCGGATAGATTCAGTGATTAATTCCCTATCCATCTTGCAGACAATGAGGCGAGCGCCACTCCAGAACAGTGGAACGAGTGTGAGGTCCAGGTTGCCCATCTGGACCTTCATCATGACACTAATGAGGTGATCCCGTACAGCCCAGTCAAACTCTGACTTGAGTATGGAACGCTTCGACGTAGACCATGACAGGGCAGCCCATCTCTGACGCTTCTCGTTTTTCGAGAACAAGAACCGCGTCATAGCCGGGAGGAATGTCTGAACCTTGAGGCGCTTCTTTGTCTGGACCATATCAAACGGCCCGTCGAAATGGCGCTGAAGGAGCTCTTCGTTCCGTATGAGGGCATCGCAGCTCAGTGCCTCGAAGAAAGCATATGTGCAAGGAGCTGGAAGCAGCTTTACACCGCGAGATGGCGGAGGCGCACCGCCCAAGATAGCGTTTGCCTCGTCCAGGCCCGTATGTATGCGCCCCAGACACTGCTCGTCGACAACCCGCAGAAAATCGCCGATGTTCTCTTCATCGTATGCATCGACCAGCCGTGTCCTCCACTCTGCGCGAGACTGGTGGAATACGCGCACGCAGACGTCGCAGCTCTGCATGAGCTGGTTCAAGCGGTTTGTCAACCATTCTTTGTGCGGCGCTGCCTCTTCTCCATCGAAAGCCAGAATCTCCGTCGCCTTGAGCGCTGTCCATTTCCGTTCCTCTGCTTCCTGTATCCGGAGTGCGCGGTCTTTGAGTACGGCGGGGTCGGTCTCGGGTGGGTAGCTTGCTACGTCTTCATCGTAATACGGGGTTCCATCGTCGCCGACACGGGGACAGAACAGGTGCTGGTCCTCGGGGAGTGTCTGAAGCTCACTACAGCCCCTGCGTTAGACATGGAGATGGCAAAGCGCCTCGGCACTCACTTTATCTTCTCGAGTATCTCCGCCATGGCGGTGTACCACTACCGAGTGATTGGTATGGGTCAAGGGCAAAGAAGCATCGCCCGCAGCTGTTGTTTCCCTGAAACCACAAGCGATTGCCACGGCCGAGCAACAGTACTATCTACTGCTGTCCATGCACAAGATGTGCGTCTCGTTTTATATCAAAGATAGGGAAGGACAGTAGAGCGACTGCGGCTGCAGGGGTGGTGGAGGCGCGTGGGGATGTGTTGACAGGTGAGAGAGAGAGAGACGTCAATGCGCCAGGGTTGCAGTTGGCTTGTCAAGAATTCGCCTCGCAGACGCGACACGCTCCACACGCGTTTGGTTTGCGTGCCAAGACCACTTATGTTCCCAATTTGGGTCCTACCTCACTAACTCACTGTAAAGAGCCTGTTCTCACAAGTCACAATCAAGAGGCACAATTGTGTTTGAAATCGAGCTAGCTGTGTGAAGCCAGCAGCATCATTAAGTATCTACTTTGTTCGCAAACAGCCGTCGTTCATCAGCACATCTATCATTGCTGGTCGGCAGACCCTCAACATCGTCTCGCAGTCGCTCGCAACGGCTCCAGACTCAGCCCCAACTCTCCGCCAAAAAGAAAATGCCACAAAGTGATGGGAATCGCGTTATGCCAACTGTCTTGCGCCTAGAAACGCCGCTTGCTGCTCCAGCAAGCCAAGAACAAAAATGGGAAGAAATAGTAATGTGGTGTATATGAGAGTCCGATGCGTGACATGGTAGGAGAATTATCTTATGTACAAGTCGTGAAACAAAGGCATGTGCAAAACACAGCCCCGATGACGGCGATTATCGTCGAGGGGGGCTTCGTGGTGGACTCCCTGGCGGGCTTCGCGTCAGACCCTCTGGTGATGTTACGGATGGCACTGCAGGTACAGCAGATGCGTTTTGAAGATCGGTCGGTGCGTCATCTCGCGTCAATGTCGCTCGCCGGAGCGCATTTCGCAGCCGGGTCATGGCCTGGCCGCCAGTGGTATTGTTGTTCTCGACATTAGACGGAGTACGCCCGACGTAGCTGTTGCGGCTGTGAGCCGACTCGATGCGTCCAAGCATAGCTGCCGATGTGAAGTCGTTGCTCTGCTCGAAACTAGGCCTTACGCGGTCCATTGACATTCTAGCACGGTCGAAGCTAGGTCTGACACGGCCCTCGTAAGACATGCGCGGGGCAGGAGGAAGACCTTCCATCGACCGGCGGTATGTGTAGTCAGTGCTATTGCTACCATTCTGGCTCCTGGGATTGTGTGTCGTGGCAGTCGGAGCTACAGATGGCGGGTAGATGGGGCGCACATCCTCGTCTGTTGGGACCGCGTTGGCGTGCTTGTATTTGTCTGCGTCGATTTCAGGCTGTGTCGGAGGGCTCTTGACGGGAGGGGGCGGAAGGTAGCTCTGATTGTCCTTCAAATAGTCGAATTTTCCTTGGCTGACCTGCTCCCGGATGATGTCGACATCGAGGGGGAAGTACATCTTCTGTGCGGACTTGAAGATGAATCGAGGAAGCAAACACATGATTGTTGCCACCAAAACGTATGCCCAGAAGTTCAGGTTACCATAGACTTCAGCGCCAGCCTTGTAGAATTGCTGACTGGAGGTAAAAGAAGTGTAGACGCCTGTCACCACCCACACGAGCACAGTACTGATGGAGACAATCGTAAGCATCAGCCAGTCCCATCGGTAGGTGTTGTAGAGGACGTAGATGTTGGCAGCGCACACGGCAGTGGTAGCGGCGTACACACCCATGCGTCTGTACTCGGCAAGATCCAATCCATTGGAGGTAACAAACGTCGCGGGATTGAAAATTTCGTAAACCAGGAACAAGGCGATCGCAGATTGGTAGGCACCGTCGACCATGTAAGCCCTGACAAATCATTAGCAGATGTAAGGCGGCGTACGCAAGTTACATACCAGAACTTTGGTTGAGTCCATTCCTTGCGTTCGATACCACGACGGTAAAGCTGAGGAACTGCCAATGAAATCTTATCGTCAACATCTTGATCCAGGACACCCATTACAATAACCGGGAGCGAAGTAAACGCCAGGTTAAAGGCGATGATGTAAGTGTAGTCGAAAATATACTGGCTATCGAAGTTTGTGTAGATCTGGTACCAAAAGAGGGCGAATGTCCAGACGACGTTCTGGACGCGTTAGTACATGTATATTGCAAGTTGAGGGTGGGCTTACCTTGTAGAAGAAGTTGGCGATGGTCTCTGCGAGTCTGCGGTACGACCACCGGCCATGAACAAGCACAAGGCGGGTAAGGAAGCGGAACTGGCCAATACCGTAATCGGACGACATGACAGCAGCTCGGCCTTCCACACCAGCAATACCGACGCCAACGTGTGCCTCCTGAATCATAGCAACATCGTTGGCACCGTCTCCAATGGCGAGAGTCAGACAGTCCAGTCCAGTCTTGACCATGTTGACAACAGCAGCCTTCTGACTAGGACTGACTCTGCAACACAAGACAGATCGGCACCGCCTGCAGAGCAATAGGAACTTGCGCTTGAGGCTTTCGTCCAAAGCGAGTTTCAGAGTGTCTCCATCGATAATAATAGCATGGGTGGGAGGCGGCGGTTCGTGGTCTTCCTGAGCAGCGGCCAGCTCTTCTTCCGAACCAGTCAAGCCGAACATGGCAAGCTTTTCGTCGAGCTGAGCCTCCACTGATGCGATGCTATCGTCGGTGACCTTGAGGATGATAAGATCCATGTCGTTGTCAAGCAGGTTACAAGAGAAGCCAATGTTGATGGCCGTCTCGACCTTGTCGCCCGTCAAAACCCACAACTTGATACCTGCTTGACCAAGAAGGGAAATCGATTCCGGGACACCATCCTGCAGTCTGTCCTCGATGGCAGTACCACCGATGAGCCACAGTTGGTTCTCGATGCGGTCGGAAACCTCTTCCAATTTCTCTTCTCGTCCGGCAACGGCGTTGACAGCGAGGTCGTAATCTTTGTTCCACTCCTGGTACTCCTCTTCGGAGAGTTCCCTTTGCGCAATACACAGTGTCCGGAGCCCTTCTCTTGCAAACATCTCCAGGTGTTCTCCGGTGGTTGTGCGAAGCTGTTTCTGCTCGTTGGGGATCAATCGGGAGTAGATCATACTGTCTGCTCCCTTGCAGAACAGCATGATGGTTCCATCTGGCATTCTGATGATGGCGCTCATTCGCTTTCGGGTCGAGTTGAATTCGAGGGTGTTGAGGACCTGGTATCTGCGCTCGTCTCCAAGGACATTGACAATCAAACGATCATCTTCTCTGCCTACAAAGGTGAATCCGCAATCACGCGCTGTTGCCACGAGTGCTGCCTCGTCGGGGGATTGAGCCTTGAACTCAATCCTCGGCGGGTCGCCTGGGGTTCGTTCGGTTACCACGGTGTGGCAGAGCGCTAGGGCGAGCATGAATTGTTCATTGGCGATCTTCTGCTCCAGGCCAGACTCTCCAGCAAGGTCATCAACGTAATCCGGCGCAACGAAGGTCAAATCGTCGTCCCATAGGTAGGGGTTGTCGTGTAGCTTGCGCATCCCCGCAATCATTCGTACGCGGTCGCGCGCAATCTGTTCGCGCGCACGTGCACCTTCGACTTCGACATTGACACCCTGCCTGCGCTGCATACCAGCCTGGGCTTCCGTGTAGGCTTCTCCGTAGGGCACGCCGTTGATGGTACACTTCTTGAACTCCATGACGTTCTGCGTAAGTGTACCAGTCTTGTCCGAAAAGATGTATTCGACCTGCCCAACATCGTCGGAGATGTTCCAGGACTTTGGCGTGCAGGGATAGTCGAGCTTTTCGTAGTACATCTGCACATCGCTGTAGATGAAGAGGGCCTGTAGAGTGCGGATAATTTCCAGAGTGATGTAGAGGGAGACGGGAACCAAATTCTGGAACAGAATCACTCCGGCCCAGAATGCGATGACACCGTCGGTAGCGGGGTTGCCACCATACGATCCGTACTCAAACAAGGCATGCGAAGTGTCGTCTTTGCTCCAGGTGATACCGAGTACGATACCAGACACCAGACACATGATGGCGAGTATGACGAAGTTGTAAATGACGTTCCAGTTGAGGTCCTTTGAGATCCTGGCGCGTTTGCTGGGGGTGATGCCGGAATTGATCATGATCTTGGTGTCTTCACCAGTAAACACGACAACACCGAGGACCCACTCTGTGTTGCGCAACTGACATCCACGGAGGAGAAGGTTGTTGATGGAAATAGGCTCGGCCATTTCGTACGATGGTGTGTCGCGGTCCTTTGGGTTGTGCTGCTGCCACTTGATGACGGCGCTGTACGAGTACAGGTTAGAGTGCGGTCCTTCACTTTCAATCATGAATTCGGCGCGCTCGCAGTGTCGTGCGTGTTTTACATCGCGTGTGCAGTGCAACGCGTTGCGCACTTTCAGGTTCGTCTCTCCGTCCAAGTTCTTGGTTTCAACATAGCATGCACCATCTTCCGAGGACGTAGAGAGAACGATGATATCGGCGGGGATCTCTTCGTCGCTGTAGAGGCGGATAAAATCACCGACCTGGACATTTTTCCATGCGTCTTTCTTGAAGCGGGCCTTTTCCGGTGACGCCTTGAATGGGTTGACGACGTTCCCCCAAAACCTTTCCGTGGTGGTTCCTGCTGAATCGGCGCCTCGGATGTTTTCGTCGGCCAGTGGGCGTTCGGAGGGGGGCGGCGAGGTGGTCGGGGATTGGCCGGGTAGCGGCGAGGGAACGGGCGTCATCTGGATGCCATCCTGGGCCTCAAAGTAGGACTCCCTCCGCGATGCGACGGATGTGCGACGAGTCTCGAACGAGGGTCGGGCTGCATCAGTGCCGCCACTGCTGCCTTGCTTTCCCTTTGCGCCCTTCTTAGCGCTCAGATTTTTCAGAAACCTCCATGTCGTGACGATGGACTTTGTACACGCCTTCTTGAACTTGCGCCATAACGAGACCGAGTCCTCGGCCGTGTTGACGTTGTTGAAATCGACTAGCCTGTGCACGGGCGCATTGTTGAGGTTGACGTCGAGCACCGTTCTCCGCCAGTCTTCAATGGCATCCTTGAGGGCCGTCAAGGAGATGATGACGATCAAAGGGGCGGCGTTGAGTGCGGGATCTGAGGCTCCGAAAATGCTGAAGATCTATGCCATGTGGTGTTAGTGTCTTGGCCTACCAAGGCTGCGGAGATGAGGGTATACGTACACCCAGGATAATAATAAAGAGGAAGTAAATGTTTGCGACGTTGTGGAACTGGAACCACAGGTTTTTGGGGATGAAGCTGATGGGCGTGTATTTTGCGGTGCGTATTTTGTTGCGTGCATACGACTCCAGGGGGTGGCCGTCGTCGTCGCGTGCCGAGCGAGGGAGCGGCACGTTGAAGTAGACCCTGCGCCCCGAATCGTCCTGATCTCCATCTGCTTCTGAGCTTTCGGGCGACTTGAACGAGTCGAGGCCCTCTTTCCCGAGCGAGTCGCGCTTTTCATTGGAGCCGATGCGGCGATGCAGGCGCTCCTTGAGCGAGTGGCGCTTGTTCTCGGCGGTGGTGCCGGTGGCGCGGTGTGTTGCCCAGCGGATGCGCTTTACGGGATTGGAGATTTCGGGCTCGAGTTCTGCAAAGGGCGGCTGCAGCGTCTGGTTGTTTGCGCTGTTGTTGGCCATGGTTGGGCGGCGGGCGGGCGGCGAGTCGGGGGTGCTGCAATGGCCGGCCGCAGCCGGAAAGGGCACGCTGCGACTGAGCTCGCCAATGCGCCTGTCGAGGGAAGACGGGAGGGGTCGAGGGTCGAGGGACGAGTCGGGAGAGCAATGGGGGTGGCGGGCTCGTGGCGGAGGGGTGGTGGTGGGTGCTGGCAGCGAAGGGGGTGGAGAGGCCAGATGAGAGGCGCGGAGGGTCTATGCGGATATTATGGAGCCGCGGCGGGCGACAGAGGCGGCCAGTAACGTCAGCGCGACACGGGAGCGAATAGTGGAGCGCGGGCGGCGCAGGAGAGGCGAGGGTGGGTGTGTGGGCGAGGGCGAGGCGGAGGGCGAAGTCGAAGGCGGAGGCGGAGGGTAGTCGTGCAGCAGTCGTCGGGCTCGGGAAAGGAGCTCGGGGTGAAAATGAAGAAGCACCTGGACTGCTTTGCTGTTGCTTACGAGGGCATCGGCCGGGATACTACGGCGTTTACACGAACCGTGCCGAGAGGTCCGGGCTCCGCGGTGGATGCGGTGCAGATAAATATACTACACACTATACAGCGGCGACGACGGACGAGGGCAGTCTGGATGGCTTTTGAACCACTCGCGTGACGGCGGCGGCGATGGCGGCGATGGCGCTGGCTGGCGAGGGCGAAGCGTGGCCTCTTGCAACAAAAGCTCTTTTACTGACGGTTGTGCGACGCGCAGAGACTCGGACGGGGCGCCCTTTTTTGGCGGCACGTACAGACGCCAGTCGCCAGCCACAGCCCTGTCAGCGTCACTGCTACCACCTACCGGTACCTAGGAAGATGCTAGGCTATGCCTCACTTCTCTCTCTGGCGCCGCCTATGATGGTGGTGATGATGGTGATGCACACAAGGCCCACGGCACAGTCAGCGCCGGAGTCAGCGCGGGATTCTGTATCTTTACCTATACCTACCTACAGTCAAGTGTAACGGCTGCAGTGTCTCAATTCCCCAGCCCAGGTACCGCGCTGCACACGCTCGTACGAAGGCCCTCCGCCAGTCGCCGCGGGCAGGGGACGGCGGCGTGCAACCTGACACGCCCACGCCTATCAAATGTCGCCCAGGTCAATGCGAAACTTTTGCAATCAAAGCCCGCCTCACCAGCGCTGCCCTGGCCAGCATCGCCCGCCGCCATCAAACACATAGACACGTAGGCGTAGTTAATCACAGTCGTACTCGTGCTCGTGCTCGTGCTCATGGTCATGGTCAGCCTCATGCTCAACCTCATCCTCATCCTCATCTTCTACTCTCTCCACCCTCCCCCCCTCAGCTGCTCCCTCGCCGGCGCTGCTGCTCGGATCCGGATGGAGCCACATTCCGCTGCACCTCTTAATTAGCCTCGATGGA
Organism: Neoascochyta sp. HWLR27; assembly: GCA_019775935.1. Taxonomy (NCBI): domain Eukaryota; kingdom Fungi; phylum Ascomycota; class Dothideomycetes; order Pleosporales; family Didymellaceae; genus Neoascochyta; species Neoascochyta sp. HWLR27. Next base: position 86,460 of record WODD01000037.1, on the reverse strand, counting down.
TGAAATGCAGCATCCCCTCCTACGCGTCATGTCGGTCCCGCTTCCGTCGACGCTATTGCTGCCTCGCTTGCTCATTGGCCGTGGCTCATGATCGCTTGTCCGTCCGCATAACGTGACAGCGCGATTTCGTCCGTCTCGGCCTGCGCGCCCACGCATGCCCACTGCCTCCACCGGCGCGTCGTCCAGCCATGAAGCCGCACTCGCACAACGACACCCAGCCCAAGCCCAAGCCCAGGACCATCCGCGACTTCTTCACGGCCACCCAACAAGGTACCACCACCATGCACCGCCCACTCTCCTGTCATCCCCGGCCTCTGGCTGATCTGCCCTGACCGCAGTGACTGCGCCCCCGCTTGCTTCCACCGACGTCCCCGCCCCCACCAACACTACCACCACCACCACCGCCGCTGATTCTTTCAGCGCGTCCCAGACCTCGGCGCACTCGGCCGCAAGCAAGCGTGTCTTCTCCAATGGCGAGCAAGTCGTCCTCAACTCCGACTCCGACTCCGACTCTCTGCCAGACCTCGACTGGGGCCTGCCCGCACCCAAGGTCGACGTAACAGCCCCAACCTACTCGACACGCTCCAAGCCTGCCCTACGCAACGACAAAGATGGCCTGCGCAAACCGCCCCCTAAGAAGACGCAGAGCGCCAAGCGGCCCTTCAGCCTGCTTTTGGAGACTGCCCAAAGACACATGAGCGTGGAGCGCGAGATTGCAGAGCACAAGGCCGGTCTGGATAGCGCAAACGATGAGCCTGTTATTCCTAGCATTACCATCAATAAAGACCTGCTGAAGCATGTGGTCGGCGATGGCAACGAAGAAGACGAGGACAAGGCCGACCGCCTCTATGCTGCCATGCAGAGGACAGGCGACGTCAAAGTCGATGTCGACTACCATTTCTTTGAACATGCATCGGCCCCCATCCAGCCTAGGTTTCCTTTGGGCAGTCTTCCAAATCACGCGTGGACAGCCAGCTTCGAAGGTGTGTGTACCTTGCATCTATCTCAGTCCTCGCTAACATAGTCAGAACCCTCAGCTCGGGACCAGGCTTTCATGACCGGCTTTGCTAGCCAGGTCTTTCGTCTGCAGGAGCTTCCGCCGGAACTCGCTTCTTGGATGATTGACGAAAGTGAGTCATTACTTTCACTGGGACTCTAGCACTCGCTAATTGCGTAGTCTGTGTTGGTCAGAATGAGTCGCTCAATCTCAAGTATCTGGAAATATTACAGGCAAGCCAGGTTCCAAACAGCAAGCACCGCCCGTCTAACCCACAACAGTCCCACCACAACCACCTCCACACTCTGCTTGACAGAAACAGGCTGAATGCTATGCTCAAAGCCATGGGTGCCAAGCTGAGAAATCTCGGTTCAAACAGTGAACTCACAATACCGTCGGATGACAGGCCTATTGCCAGTCATCCGTTACCGCCATCACTGAGGTCGTGGACTACCTTGCTGCGAGATGCGGCTCCCTGGTGCGTTCCATGCCTACACTGTCTTTAGCCCTCTAATCCTGAGTAGGTTACACAACAAGACCAGAAGCCATGCCTTCCATCTTTTGTGCCACATATGCATGGACAGCCGGGTCTTGTCTAACCCCGACATCCTGCACGCAGTCCAAGATGCTCTCGAAGCAATCGTCTGCCAGTTCCCCGACAGCCAAAAACTAGTCTCTGGAGTAGGAAGCCCCTCAACGCAGGACTCTACCACAGCTCTAATCAACTCGCAGCTTAGTGACGTTGTACCACAACTACTCCAGCGCGTCACCCACCCTATCCTTCAAAAGTGCCTCGTCTGCGCGTTCCCTTCCCGGACACCGCTGACTGCCTACCTGCAACGGTATCTGGCGCTCTCGTTTCTCCTCTACCCCACCACAGTGGATGTTGCTCTCGAAGACCCTACAATCCCTTCTCTCATTCACCGACATCTAGATACTTGGCCAGACTTCCGCACCCGAAAAGATACCAACTACAGTTTCCTCGCAGCTCGCCTCACACTCCTCGACGTCGCCATTGGGCCAGGGCTGTTGTCAGTTCCATACCGGCCTCTCACCAGTCCTGTGGCATCTGAAGCGGGCTCTTCTCCTGTCATGGCTCCTCTGCCCGCCTCACAGGAAGTCAAGGAATTCAACAAGGAAGTCGACGCGCTCGCCCAGCATATCAAACTGCTCGGCAACTCGATTGTTGAAGCTGGCGCTGCGGTCGATCTGACAATTCTCGACGCAAAGGAACGCAGCGAGCGCCTATACTATCGTCTCCAGCACGCAGTGCGCATCGGCGGAAAGAAGGCTGACAACGTGTTTGGCGATGGCGAAGACGAGCTAAAGCAGCCAAAGATGAGCAGGTTCTTCGTGAAGCGGGAAAAACCGCCCATCTCTACAGACAATAGGGAGGGTGTTTTTGACGAGTGATGGGAGAGGTGTAATTGAGTGGTCGTGGATAGAGGATTATTATGCTCAAACACGACTGTGAACAAATTCCAGCATCAGACGGCTGCATGAATCTGCATCCTCACCATCATCTCTCAACAACCCAGCTCATCCCACTCGCCTCACAAAGTGACATGTCTACCGACTACACCACGCTCTCCACGCTCTCCACCCTTCAAAACAGCGACACGTACTATCTACACTACACTACACCTGACCACACCCACCTCGCTCTCCCCACGCACCCACAGCGCACGTGCACGCACACCAGCCGCCAGTCCCAAACAGGCAACCCAAACGCCGGTACCTGCGCATCCCTGTCGGCGGGTGGGCGGGCGGGCAGCGAGAGGGCAATTTTGCGTGCAGGCGGAGATGAGATGAGGTGAGGAGGAAGCGACGGGTGGGTGGGTGCTGAAGGAAGAGGGGGCAGGGCAAGACAGGGCGTGTGAAAGCCAAGGGCCAAGACTACTATGTAAGACGACGTGGTGTACCTATTAGAAAGGGGCGCCGAGGGTGGGTGGAGATGAGGGTGGGATGGGTGATGTGATGGGTGGGTGGAAAGGAGGGCGAGAGTGAGGCGTGTAGACAGATACCTAGATGCCTGGCTGGCTGTCTGTGTCTGTGTATAGATTCCTGTGCCGGAGCCCGTGGTGGTGATAGTTTGTCCTCATATCGAAACCCGAACCGCACTGCTATGTGTCGCTCATCCTACGCCTCCTAGCGTGCGCCACTGTGCGCGCTGCTGTGCGCTGTTGTGCTGTGCTGTGCTGTGCTGTGCTGTTCAGTCACATACCCACTTCTCTCCAACCATCCTTCCATCCATCCATCCATCCATCCATCCATCCATCCAACTCCCCTCCCACCCTCCATCCTACACTTCCCTTCGCTCTCACCATCTATCCCCTCGCCTCGATAATACCCATCCCATAGTCCACTCACTCGCTCGCTCGTTCAGCAACACACGTGCCCACAAGCCCGCACGACTCGTGCCGCCAAAACCGCGCAGCGCAGCGCAGCTGCAAAGAGCCAAGGGCAAGGGCAAGCGCGGTGGGGCGCGCGCGTCGCAGGTCTGGAACCGCCGCTCGGGCCTGCGCGCTTTGGGATCCGTTTCACGTGTGCCGGGGCCCGAGCGAGCGAGCGAGCGAGCGGGCGGGCGACGGGGAACGGCGTGGCGTGGTGCGTTTGGGGGGCTGCGTTTGGGTGGTGGTGGTGATGGGTTGGTGTAGTGGTGGTAGGGCTGAGTGACTGCGTTAAGTACGAATGGGATAGCTATGTGTGCTGCTGCTCTTTTTGGTACATATTTCCTGAATTGGGTCGGGATGTCTATAAACGCTAAATGCAGAAAGGATGCACGGGAAAAAGATAGGTAGGCGGCTCAGCGCTGCTGGGCCTACTCGCTTGTTTATCATTACCACGTCCACGTCCACGTCCATGTCGATACACGCTCACATCGTAGGGAAAGAAAGAGACGTTCGACATTGGGTATGAGGCTTTTCGTCGAGCTCGTCCGTCTCTTCCAAAACCCTCTTTTTTTCAATTTTTTTACAGCTCCGCTTCCCCTCCTGCATTGCCCTGCCCTGCCCTGACGCTTAGATGCCTCCGAGTCCGTTCTTCTCGTCAATGTGGCGGTAACGCTCTTGCTCCATCCTGTACTTGAGAACCATGGCAACGCAGAGCACGAGAATGAAGTCGATGCCGACGATTCCGAATGCGGCGGTGAAGATCTGGTCGAGGTATCTGTTGGTGAAGGACGAGAAGGGGCCGATGCAGCCTCCCTTTTGGGCGGCGACGAGGGCGTTGGTGCACGTGTTGTCCTGGACGAAGGGGGGTGTTGTTGCGTTGACGTAGCCGCAGCAGTCAAACTAGCGTGGGTTAGTGATTGTTGGTTTCTCCCGATGGGCAATCTGCACATACCTTTTGCTGCAGCAGACTCTGGATCTGGGGCGTCTCGCGGCCCCAAAGCAGGCTGAGGTTGTGGCGCGTCTGCAGTGTCTCGACCCAGATGGCAACACCGAGTCCGAGAGTAAAGATGGCACAAATCATAATCAACCAACCCTGGGCGCGGAGCCAGCCTCGGTTTGTGGGCAGGAACAGGGCAGGGAGGGAGATGAGGAAGGTAACGAAGACGAATATCGCATTTACGACGCCAGCTGGAGAGGGATTAGCCAGAGTTGGACCAAGGGACAAGCGCTCGTGTCACGGCTGTAGAGGCGTACCGGTTAATGGACATTGGCCTAGCAAGAGGTTCTGCGTGACGTTTTCGACGGTGGGGGTCGCCTGCAGGTAGTGCTCCGACATGAGGGAGAAGCCCAGGAGCAGTCCTCCGCATCCAGCGAAGAGGAGATCAACTCCGATAAAGACCATCATCAACTTGGTAGGCATGGTGGCGGCGGGGAACGAAAGGCGAGGGCGAAATCAAAGAATGGAAACCGAGCGCAGCAGAGCCGTCCGGCGAGCTCTTTGGGCGTGCGGTGGAGGCTAAAATTATTAGGTATAGGAAAACGAAGAGGAGTGACTGAGAAGGAAACAGCGGGAAACGGGAAAAGGCATGGCAGTGGGAGGGGAGCATTAAGAGGGCTGCAGCGAGGGCGTGGCAGTCGGACGACGGCGATGCGTGTGTGGTTTCAGGCGTGTTCGAGCAAGTCCGGCGACGAATCAGCGGGCGCAGCGGACAGGTGGTTCGAGGTTTGGCGCTGAGACTGTCCGTGACCGTGCAAACGGCCAAACATGACGGCAACAAGTCCACATGGGCAGTGTCAGAGAGTGCGCATCAGGCGAGGCTGAGGTTTAAAAGGCCCCACGATGCAGCGCGCGGCTGCGACGATGGTGTTGAGCAGGGGACGCTGGTGCTGTGGTGCGTGTTTGCGATGCCGTGTTGGTGGCGCCTGCAAGACAGAGAACGGCGCTAGGCCGGGCGAGGAAGGAGCGTTGCGGGCTGCGAATAGCGCGGTACTAGCGGTGTGATTGGCGGGATTGAGTGGGGAAGCGGATGTTGCGATTGGTGGGCCGCCAGGCGCGAGAAGAGGAAAGTGCCCGCCGCTGCTGAGCTCGAAGCGTACTGACAGCTCGCACGGAATCGCTGCGGGCGGGCGAGTCGAGGGCCGTGTAGAGTATCGACATGGACATGGACTGTCATCACTGGGCAGAGGCCTGCATCAGCAAGAGGCGGCCGGGCGAGCAGCACTGCCACTGCCACGGCCGCCGCCGCCATGCTCACCAGCCTCAGCAAACACCAACAGAACAGGCAGACAGCATTCAATACAATCAATACCAATACCAATACCAATACCAATAGCCCTGGCTCTCTGGCTCGTCGTCGACTCGGCGGCCGACCAGGGTGCAGGGTGCAGGTCAAGCGCTTCCTCTCCCGCCCCCTCCCCCATGTCGCCTGCAACCACGGCAGCCGTCAGGTCTGGTCAGTGGGCGCTGCTATACTTTAATCCGCCGCCCGTTTCACTCTTTTCTCAATCCATCCTCGCTTTTTCCCTTTCCGAGACAGCTCCTCGACCTGCACCACCGCCTCCCAGCGCGAGCCCTGCGTCGCACTGCCTATCGCTGCCCTTTGCAGACGCCTGACCTGCCAAGCCCCGCCGCTGCCGGCCCATTCTGCTTAACGCTTTGCGGCCTGCTCCACTGCCACCACCCAGCCCGCCAGCCAACCAACCACTCCCCCCCTCCTCCTCTCACCTACTGCTGCTACTGCGCG
>WODD01000037.1:30904-62269 GCA_019775935.1 Neoascochyta sp. HWLR27 | reverse complement strand
GACGGGGGGGGGGGGCGGCGCTGCACCGCACCGTATCCATATCCACATCCACATCCACATCCACATTTCGTACCCTGTCCAGCTGACTGACCGACTGACTGGCTGGCGAAGGGGGGTGGAGAGGGGGCGTGCTGGAGACGGGTAGGTAGCCAGCCACACAGACATACAGACAGAGAGAGGGGGAGAGGGAGAGACAAGAGCCGTCGACGACGCCGTCTGCTGCTCAGCCGTGCCAGCGCGCTTCTGGACCGGTCCGCGGCGTGCGAACCACGGTACGGGTGGGCCGGCGCCCGAGAGGCGCGCGGGCTGTAGACCTGTTGTTTGAGGAGAGAAGGGGGAGGCGATGGGGCTGGGCTGTGCTGGATGGGGGGAGGTGGGGAGGGGAGGAGACACGGATAGATAGATAGATATCTCTATCTCACTCTGAGAGAGATGGGCGGAGAACGGGCGTGGATAGCAAGAAAGAGAAGGGCAAGCGACGACGACGACGACGACGACGACGACGAACGAACCAACGAACCAACGAACGGACACACGACGGGACGGGACATGGGGCCACGACGGGCGGGCGAGCAAGGAAAGGAAAAAGGGAAGGAATGGCAGGCCGGAGCTTATTCCTAGGGTACCGTTATGTGATGGCGGCGCTAGAGGGTCTTGCCGTGGGCTGGGTTTTGGGTTTTTTTTGCTTTGCTTTACGCGCCCCGGGTCGTGGCTCGGCAGTGTTGGTGTTGGTGCTGGTGCTGGTGCTGGTGCGGGTGCTGGTGCGGGTAGGGCGAGGAGGTGGAGGTGGTGAGGGTATGACGAACAAACGGCATACACTCCAGCCGACGACGAACGGATAGTTTGTGACTTTTCTTTTTCCTCGCTCCTTCGTTCCCTTCCCCCAAAGTACCAGCCAGCCAGCCGCCAGCCGCCAGCCAACCAGCCTCTCCTGTCGCGTGTCCGCGTGCTCTCTTGTTGACCGTGTCATCTCATCTCATCTCATCTCACACCCGCCCCTTAAAGCAGCCCACTCCTACCCACTGTTTTCCCACTAACCCCCCTGGACCCAAGGAACCCTACCCGCCGCTTTAGCTGTACACGACGCCCATCAGTCCCAGTCAGTCCCGCAAGCAGCCCTCTTGCTCGCGGCGCTCGCGCTCGCACGTCCGCGTCGCCCGCCCCCACCACGGCTCCGGCGCTACCTCGCCATCCCGGACCCAGCGGCACCGCACGTGGCCGTCCCCTTGCACCGGAGCAGGGAGCGACGCAGGTGGAGGGCGAGCCGAGTCAGGGGGCGGGCAAGGGGGAGTATGTAGGTAGTAGACGGGGAAAGGAGGGAGAGCGAGGCGAGGCGAGGAGAGCGAGGCGCATGGAGCAGCGACCGTCAGCGAAAGGCGGCGTGGCACTCGGGGCCCCACGAGAGGCAGAGACAGACAGAGAGAGCGAGGCAAAGAGAGGCATAGGCAGCTGAAGGGGGGGGAGGGGAGGGCGCGCGCAGTGGCGCTGTGCGGTGTTAGTGTACCAAGATAGCCGGTGGAGCCCTTCGCGTCAATGATGTGGGAGGTGGCCGTGTCGGTCGTCGGTCGGTCTGATCTGCCAGCCTGCGCTTGCATGTGCGCCGCCCGCCCGCCAGCCGCCAGTCCGCCAACCCGCCAGCGAACGCGAACGGGGCAGACGAGGGGGCGTGTCGTCGTGTCGTCGTGTTACTGTGTCTGTGTGCGTGTGTGTGCGTGTGTGTGTATGTATGTGTGTGTGTGTGTGCGTGTCCATCTCCCAGCGGATGACTAGCGGGTGACTAAGCGACGAGACCCGTCTGCGTCTGCGGCTCCACTCGTCGTCGATGCTGCCCTCTTCGAAACATGCCTCTTCCTTGTTCCCCCTCCCCATCGGCGAAAAAAATCCACTCACTGCCCTTCGTATCCCCGCCGCCAGCCATGGGTCTGCTTGTCTCCATCCCGCTGACCCTGTTTCGTTTGCGTTTTGCAAGCTGCGGCGCTGCTGTCTTTGTTGCCCCTCGCCTTGGCCCTGTGCCTTGGGCCCAGCCTGGCTGCATCCGGCTCTTGGTAAGCCGTGCCCATGAGTAGGTAGCTGGGCAGGCAGACAGGCATGCAGGCGGCGGGTGGTATGAGTCGGCATGGCGGGTTGCCGTCGGCACGTCCATGTCCATGTCGAACAAGAGACGTCTCTACAAGCACGATCGACATCGAGCCGATTCCCCGACTATTCGGCATGATTGTTTGCTTTTTCCGCCAGCTCAGAGCCTTTCTAGAATGTATCCACAGCTGCATCTTTGGTCAAAGATCGATCGAGACGTCCTGGCTGGGAAAAAGCAAGTGCTAAAGCAATGGCCATTCAAGCGTGCACTCTACTTCCTACAACGGGCTGTGGGTACGGTAATTTGGTTTGATGCACTATAACTGTACAGCAACAACATGGATTCGTCAAAGGTAGGTGGAATGTATCGTGTCTCAGCGTCGAAGCCGTCAGTGATGGTTGGTACTTTCTGGGTTTCCATCGACTGAGCGTATTCCATTGTCACATTAGCCCAGTCTTTCTTCGCCTTAGCAGTACACCCTCCCACCATTCTTGTCTACATCAATATACACTTAGTACTCAATACTGCCATTCAAAGCTGCTCTCTCGAACCATAAATAGTCACCAAACATCCCCTTGAACTGCGCCACGCACCCTACACAACACCAAACACGAGACAAAGCCAACATCATGAAAGCACTCAACACCAACCGAGCCTCAATGCCCATCGTGGCCACGCCGCCGCAGGGCCGCCCTGACTGCCTCGCACATCACTTCGACTCGACACGCATCCTCCATCCTGACAAGTCACAGTCATCAGCCGTCTGATAGCATGCTCTTCTTATGTCTGTCGTTGCTATGTCTCGCCCGCGTCATCAGCGCTGCCGATCCCCTCAAGGACTTCTGCCGTTTGCATGGTCACCAGACTACAGTCGTGGACCGCAGGCTGTACATCGATGGCGGGCTCGTCAACTGGGCACCTCTATCAGCAAATCCAGTAAACTACACAAGTAAGTCTGCTCTGAAACCGCTGCAACTATACTCAACTGACAAGTGGTAGGCACTTGGCTGAAGGCCGGCGACTTTGGCGTCGATAACGACGGGTTCCCGCAGCAGTCTATCCTGGCAAAAAACGAGACAGTGCCTTCTGTGAGCGGTGGCATCCTCTGGCCTGATACCGTCAACAAGGTCATATATTCATATGGCGGCGAATACGGCAATAGTCAACCGCAGCAGTTCAAGCTTTGGTTCTACGATATAGTCTACAACACCTGGAATGTCTCGAGCACGGATACGTCTAGTATCCGGAGAGCCGCCTGGGGTAAGTCCGCCAAGCCTGCATCTCCCACGTACTGACTATGTAGGCGCTGGTGCAGTGAACCCCGACAAAGCCGTGGGCTACTACTACGGCGGATGGCTCACGCAGTCGTCTGAGCCGGGCTACAACACCCCCACAGCCATCGACACGCTGCTTACCTACGATATGGTCGCGAACCGCTTCCGCAACCAGTCCGGGCCCGACAACGTACGCCGGGCCGAGGGCGCCTTGCTGTACATTCCCGCCGGCGACGCAGGCATGCTGATCTACATGGGCGGCATCCAGGTACAGAATGAGACTCAGATAGCGCAGCCCATGACCGAGATCCTTGTCCACGACATCGCCAACGCCAGATGGTACAAGCAGACGGCCAGCGGCATCTCAGTGCCCAGCCCACGCCGGCGTTTCTGCGCGGGAGTGGTATGGACTGCCGACCGCTCATCGTACAACATCTACCTGTTCGGCGGCGCATCGATTGGCGAGGGAATCGGATATGGCGACGTATGGATCCTCAGTCTCCCGTCCTTCACATGGATAAAGTACTTCCCCACAGCCGACGACGACGCGGGCGAGATTCCGCACCACTCGGCGTCGTGCGATGTCTACGGCAACTCACAGATGCTCATCATGGGCGGGCACTTTCCCAACAGCACAGAATGCGACGTGCCCTCCATCTACGGGCAACACGGCCTGGACCTCAGCCGCGCCAACCCCCTGGGCGCAAAGTGGGCGGCCTTCGACGCAACGCGCATCACGTACGCTGTTCCGCCGGACATCACAAAGGTAGTTGGTGGTGACGACAGTGGGAAAGCCACCGTAACACAACCAGAGAAAGGCTGGGATACAGGCGACCTGGCCGTCGTCTTCAAACGCAACTACACGCCCCCGCCCCGCCAGCCTACAAGACACATACCCACCGCGACGGCAACGGCAACAGCAACGGCAACGTCCCCGCCCACAGCGCCCTCAGACTCAACCAACACCGCAATCCTCGGCAGCGCCATCGGCGCCATCAGCGCCTTCATCATTGTGAGCGGCATCGCACTGTGTCTCTTCCTCCGCCGCCGCCGTCGCCGCCGCAACAACAACAACAAGAAGCCCAACCCAGCGCCCTACCTCGACGTATCCCCCGCCTCCCTTTCCTCCCCCATCGTCGCCTCCCCAATCTCCCCCCTCACCCCCTCCAAACAATCCAAACCCCTCCCTCCTCTCCCGCCCTCCCCCTCCGCCGAACTCGCCGGCTCACCCGCCCCGCACCCCATCTGGCCCTCACACCCATCACACCCACCACACCTGCACGCACCCACCTCCCCCCTCGCATCCCCCTCGCTGCTCTCCCGCCACAGCCGCGCAACGGACACAGAGTCGATGGTCGTGTACGCGCCGCTGCTGGACGCGCCGATGGATGCGTCGGCGCGGCCGTGGTTGAGGGGTTACGGCGGCAGGTTGGTGTGTGAGCTTGAGGGAGTTGAGGGCGCGGGGGCGGCGCGTGGGAAGGGGGGCGTGTTTGGGGGTGAGGGTAGGGGCGTGGGGAGGGATGGGGGGTGGTTGTGATGGGTGATTGGGAGGGGGAGGAGGGGAGAGGGAGAGGGGAGAGTAGAAGGAAAGAGTCTTGTGGTGGCGGTAACATGATGATAGGTGCTAGGGGCAGAGAAGAAGTCCGTATGTAGTGTCCATGCTTTGAGTGCGCGTTATGTAGTCGTTTACTTGTATCTTGTCCAACCAAGCCTCAGCTTGCTACAGAGTGTTACTTTCCATGCGATGTTTAGTTAGTGTAGTTCTTTTTCTGTATACCCAGATAGACAGCGAATAACAAGACTAGTTAGTTGTTGTTGGAATGCCTTGATTGAACATTGCGTGAAGTAGGACGAGTTCTAATGCTGTACTCGAACCAACCCAAACCGAACCGAATCGTCTAGTATCCCACGCGTGCGCACAAAGCACGGGGAAGTATCCCAGCAAACGAATCCACAAACGCCGTGGAAGAAAAACATCAAAGTAGAACCCTGAAACACCATCCATACCCAGACGCTTACCTACCCCTTCACCCTTTTCACCACATACCACACCACACTACACCGCCTCTCACCACGTCCCCTGAAGCGGCAAATCGCGACTAGAAAACCCGACATGGACCTCAAACACGCCCTGCGGCATGACCCAATTCTGGCGGCCGACATCCCAATAACTCAGATCCCTGCGCGTGAGCTCAAAGACAACCTGCGCCTTATCCGCGCCCTTGCCGCCGTCGCCCGCGTGCGGACCAAGGCGGACCTTCTCGAAAGCGCGCAGCACGCGCACGGGGAAGTCGACGGGCGCGTTCGTCTCGGCGTCGCGGTATGACGGCGGGAAGGAAATGTATAGCTGGACGACGCTGGAGCCGGCGCGCGCGCCCGTGTTGGTTACCGAGGCGGACACGCGCATCATGGGCGTGAAGAGGTCGGGGTTGCCGCCGGGCCCGCCGCCTGCGGGGCTCAGTGGGCTTTGTGGAGGTGCGGGCGCGGGCGAGAAGGTTAGGCCCGAGGTGCTGGTGAGGTAGGGGTAGATGTAGCGCTCTACTTTGTGGAAATCTGCGGGGAAGAGGGCGGAGTCTGGGGCGGGGACTGTCGTTGGGTAGCTCGGGGGAGCGATGATGGCTGCGGGGCGGGAGGCGGGCAACGGGGATTTGGCGTGCAGGCCCTGGATGAGGAGGGACGAGAGCTTGAAGGTTGTGTAGGATAGCCCGAAGCCGAATTCGTAGCGGGGCGCTATCTCGGCTTTGTCGAAGTGGCGGTAGTCGATGTATAGACCCTCGGAGAAGTTCTGTTGCGGCGCGAGACTGTCTGAGGTTCCGGGGAGGTACTTTACTTTGCTGCCGGGGCCGTAGTCGTTTTCGTCTTTGCCAATGGTGTAAGGGAGGCGGCCGGAGGGATTGATGTCGCCAAAGAGGACGTCGACGATGGCATTGCCTGACTCTTGACCGGGGAGATGGGCAATCAGCGCAGCCTTGACGTTGGGAAGGTCGATGAACTTTTCGAGGATCACAGGGCCGACTGAGTGCACTACCACGACGACATCGCCTTCGCCCTTTCCGCAGCCTTTGGCCACGTCTTGGATGAGTTTTTCGCCGCCTTTCTGGAGGTTGAGGTCGTTTCTGTCGCCACGAACATCTAGATACAAGTTAGACTCTACAATCTTGGAGTCGTCTGGGAGAACACTTACCATCCCATCTCAAGTACCCCTCACCGGCATCGGAGTTCACAAACACAATACACAAATCCTGGTCTTCTACAATCTCTTTCTGGCGAGGCAACTTGTTCTCAAGCCAATCAGTGACATAGACGGTTTCGTTGTTGAACGCATTTCGGATAGCGGACATGGGCTCCACCAGGTAGGGGAAGTCGACGGCACCTGATCCCCATCCCGAAGCTAGTGTACCCTCGTTGCAGCTTTGATCCGGGCACTTGTTGATTCCGTCGCGAGGCAGGCGTGCATCTTCGCCAAAGACACCAACGCGGAACTTTCGGCCCTCCTTTCGGCCCTCGCGACTCAGGGGCAGGATGTTGTCAGTGTTCTTGACTAGCACAGTCCCTTCTGCAGCAACGCGCCGTACAAGGTCACCGTGGTCACCCTGAGCATTGACAAATTGGTTGACGACGCCCGTAGTTTTATCCGACGGGCTTCCTTGATGGAGCCTACCGACCCTGTCGTTCGTCCAGGATGAGAAGTTCGGGCCGTCGTTAGCCCACTTGTCCTGCTTGACTTGGTACCAGGATGCAACGACCCTGGTGACCATGTCGTCTACACGGTCCATAGGCACACTACCGTTCAACACAGCTTGGGTAAGCTCAGGGCCCCACAGACTATTACCTTTGGCCCATCGGAGCCCATCGCCGGGCATGCTCATGTCAAGTCCAGCAAGCGCGCTTGCTACACCTGACCGCTGTGCTAGCCAGTCGCTCTGAACGAAACCCTGGAAACCTAGCTCATCTTTCAGAATGCCATTGAGCAGCTTGCTGTTCTGGCACGCGTAGCTGCTGTTGACCTGGTTGTACGAGCACATGACGGACGTCACACCTGCTTTCACAGAGTCGGCAAATGGCCAGACATAGATCTCGTGCAATGCGCGGTCGTCAATGTTGCTGGAGATGGCATTGGGAATGCCCCATTCCCACGCCTGGCGGAAGTGCTCCTGCTCGTTGGCGACGTAATGCTTGGCAGTCGCCATGACCTCCTCATCCTGAATGCCCTTGATGGTTTGTGCTGCTGCTACGCCCTGCAGGACCGGGTCACTGCCAAAGCCCTCCCAGTTGCGACCTCCAGCGGGCATGCGTCCCAACGGGCCCATGGCAGGGCCGAGCAAGACATTGACGCCCTTGAGACGTGCTTCCTTTCCATGGGCTCTGCCGCGCTGGTACATCAGCTCCTTGTTCCACGTAGCGCCGACGGTGATTCCAGCGGGGAAGGCTGTAATGTTGTCGGCGAAGCGGATGCCCAAGGGCCCGTCCTGCAAACATAGCTGGGGGAACTTGAGACGCGGTACCGCACCGTTGTTGCCGACGCACATTTCCATACTCCAGCCGGTGCCTGTTGTGATGTTGATCTTCTCGACCAGCGTCATCTGGGCGACCAGCTCGGCTGCCTTCTTGTAGCTTTCCTCCCACGCAGGATCGGATCCACCCTTGGGCGCTGGGTACCATGGCGGGCTCAATCCGTCTTCAGGCGCCGATGCTTTCCAGGCCCAGATGCCGCCGGCAGCGAGCAAGAGCACCACACCAGCGACAAACGTCAGCAGCCAGCAGCACCAGCGGCCCGGAGTGAACCTGCTCCTCCGCGTCAAGGACTCTGCGTCTTTGGGAGCTGCGCCAGCTCGGCGGACCTTGAGATCGCCGGCGCTCTTCTTGCGCTTCAGGCGGCTGTCAAAGGCAAGCGGATCGTGTTCCTCGAGGTCTTCGAGCGTGCCAGTGGAGTCGTAGGAGAAGCGCATGGGCGTTTCGACGTCATCGTCGGCGGGGGCATCGAGGCGGGCGTATTTTCCGCGGCGCAGCTCGTGGGATTCGGAATCGTAAGGGGCCATGGCAGGCGGCAATGGCGCGAATAGAGGTGGGAAGCGAGTGGCGTGAGCGGCGTGCTCTAGTTTTGCATTAACGGCCCATGAGGTTGTCTGGTTGCGGCACGCTGTTGACTGTGTTGACAGCTAGCGAATCGAGTGGCACAGGTACAGAGGCAGAGGGCGGACGGATGGCGGCGAGGCAACGGGCAGTGGCCGTGTTGGACGATAGATAGCAAGCACATGGACGATGCAGCCAAGCGCGTCAAGCGTCAGGGGTCCTACTTATTGATAGGTATGCTGCCGATCCCCACGACTAGCAGCGCCTCCCGCTCGGAACAGTGCCGAATCGTGCTAAATGCATCTCTCCAACCAGACAAATGGCAATTTTTGATTCTTGCATGTTACGCTGATACAACGACGCTAAAATACTGGTATCGACACATCACGCCTCCTCTATGCGCCCACCTGGTCCAGGATGCCCTGAAGGTTGATGCTCTTGGGTCGCTCAATCGGCAGTCCCAGCGCCCGGTCCCAGATGAGCTGCGCAAGCGGCCCAAGTCCACGGCTGACACCGAACGTCGCCGTGTAGTAGAGCGTCTCCTTGAATCCGTAATGGTGGAAGAGAACTCCCGATGACGAGTCGACGTTGGGGAATGGGTTCTTTGTCTGTGTGCATGTTAGCCATCTGGACACGAGTATCCAAGCAGAAACTCGACTCACCTTTCCGTGCTCGGTCAGCACACCAGGAGCAACCTCCGAGTTCTTCTTGACGAGCTGGTAGACCGGGTCTGCCGCAATCTCAGGACGGGCATCGGCAAAGTCCATCAGAGCCTGGAAACGAGGATCGGGCTTCCTGAGCACTGCGTGGCCGTACCCGGGAATGACACGGCCAGACTTGAGGACACTCCAGAGGTAGTTGTTGACGTCGCTCTCGGTGAACTTCTCGCCAACAGCCTTCTGCATGTCAAGGATGAAGCGAAGCACCTCCTGGGCTGCGAGGCCGTGCAGAGGGCCTGCAAGGCCCTGGAGACCAGCACTGTAGCTGAGGAAGGGGTCACTGAGCGCAGATCCAACAAGGTGAGTCGCGTGTGCCGAGACGTTGCCGCCCTCGTGGTCTCCGTGCAGAGCAAGGTACAGGCGGAGGAGATCCTGGAAGCCTTCATTCTCCTTGCCGGGCTTGCCCAACATGGCGGCAAAGTTGTAGGACCAATCCTGCTCGAGATCGATCTGGTTGGGCAGCGCGCCTCCGCCACGGTAGGCGTTCTGGTAGATCTTTGCGGCAATGGTGGGCAGCTTGGCGAGCAGGCTGATGGCGTCGTCGAAGGTGGGCTCCCAGTAATCGGCCTTATTGATGCCCTTCTCGTATGCCTTTGCGAACTTGGACTCGTAGTTAAGTGCCGAGACGGCGCATGCGAACTGCGTCATGGGGTGGAGATCCCGAGGGAAGTCGTCCAGCATCTTCTCGACAAACTTGGGAATACCAGCCTTCTCTGCGAGCTCTCGCGACAGGGCACGTGTTTGCGACACTGAAGGGACCTCGCCGGTGAGCAGGAGCCAGAACATGGCCTCAGGCAGCATCTCGGTGCCAGAGGTGCCCTTGGGAAGCTCCTTCTGGCAGTCCTTGATGGTCTTGCCGTGGAACCGAATACCCTCGTTGGCGTCGAGGACCGATCCCTCCCAGACCATGGCCTTTAGGCCTCTTTGAGTGTGTCAGCTGGGTAGTCATAGACGTCGAGTTAGAGGATGCATACCTCATTCCGCCCAGGGCATTCTCGACCTTGACATCGCCGAGCTTCTTATCGGCGTGCGCCTTGACCTTCTTCAGCAGCTCGCGCTTGGCGGGCAGGACCTTCTTGAACGTCTCCTTGAGGTCTGGTTCCGACGACGACGAGTAGCTGCATGCTTGGACTGCAAACGGGCGCAGTGCAGAGGGCTGTAGAGGAGTGGTCAGCTATGGCGGGCGCAATTGCAGCTGCGGCGGCGCACCTTTGAAGCCCGCAGAGCTCTGGCGGCGGTTCGGGCGCTCAAGGCCATAGCTGGGGTTTAGTGTGAGGGGAACTGGGGTAGGCGATTGTGGGGAAGCAGCAACAGCAGCAGTTTGAACACGACACTGCAAGCCTGGATTTGATTTTTGCGACGACAATGGGCAGAAGCAGCACAGGGCGAGAAGATATGGGCGAAGAAATGCTGACCAGACGGCAGCGTCTCGGCTTACCCCAATTCCCCAGGCAGCGCAACCATGGCCCGCAGTTGCAGCGACGTCAATGTACCGAGGGCGGCAGGCTATCCTCGGCTGTGCGGGCGGGCGCAACAATCCACCACCCAATCCACCACCCACCGCCAGACCCCAGACGGCAGCGGAACAGCGGAGCAGCCGCTAGTGCCCGTGGCAACTGCTGACAAACAACCGTCGTCGTCTTCCAGTAGCTAACTACGGTCAACCTCGACGGTGGGTGCTGCCTCTGTCTCCACCTCGCACCTCCGCCGCAATGCTGCGCTCCGCCTCCCGCTCGGTCGCACGCCAGACGCGCTGCTTCAAGCCTGCAACCCGAACACCGCAGCTTCTCCGCCCCCTCTCGACCACCCTCTGTCGCATGTCGAGCTCGACCCTCACGCCCGTGGACCCCCCAGTGTCGACCGCCCTCCCTGGCGATTCGTTCCAGCTTCTCCCCGAGGCCTCCAAGGCGGGCCAGGCCGAAGATGCTCTTTTCGACGAGCAGGTGCAGGCCGTCAAGGACTGGTGGGCGTCGCCACGCTACAAGGGCATCAAGCGGCCATACTCGGCTGAGGATGTCGTGAGCAAGCGGGGTGCGCTGCAGCAGACATACCCCAGCTCCCTCATGGCGCGGAAGCTTTTCAACCTGCTCGAAGAGCGCGCAGCTAAGGGCGAGCCAGTACACACCAGTGCGTTGTGTTGCACCTCTCTACATAGGACAATGACTGATTGTACTTCTCCCAACTCTAGTGGGTGCCATTGACCCTGTGCAAATGTCGCAACAAGCCGCAAACCAAGAAGTCCTCTACATCTCGGGATGGGCCTGTTCGTCCGTCCTCACCACGACCAACGAAGTCTCCGCCGACTTTGGAGACTACCCCTACAACACTGTGCCCAACCAGGTGCAACGCATGTTCAAGGCACAGCAGCTGCACGACCGCAAGAACTGGGACAATAGGAGGAAGATGTCGCCCGAGGAGCGGGCCAAGACACCATACCTGGACTACATGCGGCCAATCATTGCCGATGGCGATACTGGGTATGTTGTAGTGGAGAGGGGCAGATGCACAGAAAGCTAACACGGCATAGTCACGGCGGACTGTCAGCAGTCATCAAGCTGGCGAAGCTCTTCGCAGAGAACGGCGCAGCGGGTGTGCACTTTGAAGACCAGCTTCACGGCGGCAAAAAGTGCGGCCATCTCGCAGGCAAGGTCCTGGTACCCGTCGGCGATCACATCAACCGCCTCGTGGCTGCACGATTCCAGTGGGACACCATGGGCTGCGAGAACCTGGTCATTGCTCGAACCGACTCGGAAAGCGGCAAGCTGATCTCGAGCGCCGTTGACGTGCGGGATCACGAATTCATCAAGGGCGTCACCGAGGAGACGGAGCCACTGGCCGAAACCCTGCAGAACATGGAGGCAGCCGGCGCGCCGGGCAAAGAGATTGATGCGTTCGAAGCGGCCTGGGTCAAGAAGCACAAGCTGGTCACGTTTGACGAGGCCGTTGTTCAGCACCTGGAGAGGGAGAGTGCCCCGCAATCCTCCGTGGACGAGTACCTGAGGGAGACAAAGGCAAACCCGAGCCTCTCTCTACTCAAGCGTCGTGAGGTGGCGAGCAAGTACACCAAGACGCCCGTATATTTCAACTGGGACATTCCAAGGACGCGCGAGGGCTTCTACCATTTCAAGGCTGGAATGGAGGCAGCCACCAAGCGAGGCAAGGAGTTTGCGCCGTACGCCGACCTGCTCTGGGTTGAGACAGGCGACCCGAGTGTGGAGAAGGCTGGCAAGTTTGCAGGCGAGATCAGGGAGCAGTACCCTGGCAAGAAGTTTGTCTACAACCTGTCGCCCAGCTTCAACTGGATGGGCCAAGGGTTCAGCGAGGAGGCGCTGAAGAGCTTCGTGTGGGACCTGGCCAAACAAGGGTAGGTCGACTCTTTGTTCTCTGTACATCTAATGGTGTGCTAACAGATTGCGCAGGTTCGTGTTCCAGCTCATCTCGCTCGCGGGCATTCACTCGACGGCGACCATCACATGCGAGCTGTCGCGGGCGTTCAAGGACGAGGGCATGCTGGCGTACGTGAAGCTTGTGCAGGCACGCGAGAAGGAGCTTGGTTGTGATGTGCTCACGCACCAGAAGTGGAGCGGCGCCGGGTACATTGACGGCATTCTTGGCGCAATACAGAGCGGCAGCTCGGGCAGCAAGAGCATGGGCGAGGGCAATACGGAGACGGGATTTTGACCGAGTTGTAGGATAGAGAGGTGGACGGTTAGGTACGTACCTAGGTAGGTGCTAGTCGTCAAGGACATGACGCCAGCGGTGCGAGTTTTGCAAGTGTCTGGCCTAGTGGCAATCAGAGCCGCAGCTGGACAAGAAGTGTTGGAAGATAAGAAAAAATATTTAAAAAAATGAAAATGAATAGCTAGACGTTTAACACTGAACATCTACCTCTACAGATGTGAAGAATCAACCGGGTTTACCACTGACTATTGAGGTATAACTATACTGAGTAAATACCTCATCATCGTCAGGGTCCTCTGCCCCTCAAGAGGCCAGCTGGAGAGAAGCGGCGCATGTCGGGGAACGTGTTGCAGGACCCCGAACGGGGTATCGGCAACTCGGACGGCTTCTCCAGAAAACACCACAAGTCTCAGAACGTGCTCACTGACTGGCTGGCCGGCCTTCCAAAGGGGCATAGTGTCGACGAAGAAATAAACTGGCGGCGCTAGTTGTGTAGGTAATCAGCGCGCGCGCGGACGGATAAGAGAAAGAAGCCCAATCTCTTCGTTAAGGCTGCCTGCCCCTCAACACACTCGAGGGTTTTTGTCTCACCCTCTCCCTCTCTCTCTCCTCGGGCTCGTTCTTGTTCCTGTCCAGACTCTCCCCTCTTCCTTTGGAGCGTCTCACGAGCACGATACCCTTTGCTTTTCCGTTTGTTGTTTGGCCTCTGCTGCTTACGCACCGCGGCTTTTTTCTGTATCGTATCGATAAGCCCCTCGCCGCCAGCGAAACACACTTTTCGACTTTTTGTTACGCCAGGCAATGCCACACTCGGAATCGCCCACAATGGCCACCCCGGTAGTTGTTGACAAGGCTGGCGCCGCTCCCGCGCCTTCGCACGACGATGTCTCTGCCTTCCTGGCCAGCATCCTCACAGCCAAGACGTCGCACGCCTCGGTCGAGGCTGCCTACGCTCTCGTCACCCTCTTCCAGAACTCGGTTGGTTTCCGCGGCCTGCATGCCTACGGCACCCTCGATGCCATCAAGAAGGCCGCCGCCAACAAGAAGGACCCCGTCCAGCGCGAGGGCGCCACCAACGCCCTCGGCGCCTTCTTCGAGCGCTTCCCGCGCACCCAGAAGCTGACCGAGGTCGTCTTCATGGTGCAGGACGAGACCCTGGTTCCCCTGGTCCTCGACGCCCTTGCTGACAAGACTGCCTCGGTCCGCGAGTCGGCCAAGTATGCGCTGGACGCTCTGTTCGACAACCTCAGCGCTGAGGCCAAGGTCTTCGGCCTGCTGCCTGTCCTGTCAAAGTACCTGGGCAAGAAGTCCGGCAAGTGGCAGGGCGCCGTTGGCGCTTTTGAGCTCATCGGCCGCATGGCCGACAAGGCCAAGATGGGCATGGAGGCCCTCGAGGTCGAGAAGGAGAAGGATGTCCTTCGTGAGGCCATGGGTAAGAAGCTCGAGGGTCTCATCCCCATCGTCGAGAACGGCATGCACGATCTCAAGTCGGAGGTATGTACAACCACCACCCACACCACCGCACAGCGCTAACAATGCCCAGGTCTCGAAGCAGGCGCTCAAGACGATGAACAGCCTCACCACTCTCCTCCAGAACGACGACATTGCGCCCCGGATACCCCTCCTGGTCAAGGCCATCGAGGACCCCTCCACACAGAGCCAGCAGAAGGCTATCCACGCTCTTTCGCAGACTACCTTTGTGGCCATCGTCACCTCTCCTGTTCTCGCCATGGTCACACCGCTGCTTGAGCGCTCGCTGAACAGCCCCACCACCACCCAGGAGGTTCTCCGCCAGACCGTTGTTGTCGTCGAGAACTTGACCAAGCTGGTCCATGACCCCATCGAGGCCCGCGCTTTCCTGCCCAAGCTGAGGCCTGGCGTCAAGGCGGTCAACGACCGCGCTTCTCTGCCCGAAGTCCGTGAGATTGGTGCGCGTGCATTCGCCGTCATCGAGGCCGCCATGGCCGACAAGGACGACCTTACGCACGGCGCCATCGCCCGCGTCTCCCCTGACGAGGTCGCAAGCGTCCTGGAGAAGGAGATTAGCAACGCTGGTGGTCTGCAGAACTTCCCTGGCGACGCCGAGCTGTGGACCGTCGCCAAGAAGTACGTCTCCGAGATGATCGCCGAGGACATCCACGAGCGCCAGATCGCGCGCATCTCCAACCTCGTCAGCTCCTACCTGGCGCCCCTGATGAACGCCGGTGCCGCCGACAAGGTCGCCGAGGCTGTCCAGCAGTTCTATATTGACGAGGACCACCGCAAGTTCGGTCAGCCCATCGTCGAGGAGGACGGCGAGACCGAGATTGTCAACGCAACCTTCTCTCTGGGTTACGGTGGTATGCTGCTTCTGTCGCACACCAACCTCCGCCTGCTCAAGGGTCACCGCTATGGTCTTTGCGGTCGCAACGGTGCCGGAAAGTCGACACTCATGCGCAGTATCGCAAACGGCAAGCTCGAGGGCTTCCCCTCCCAGGACCAGGTCAAGACCTGCTTCGTCGAGCACAACCAGGGCGAGGATGCCGAGATCACCATCTTCCAGTACATCTGCAACGACCCGCGATTCAAGGACGAGAGCGAGGACCGCATCCGCGATGTCCTCGAGGAGGTTGGCTTCACTTCTGGCCCCGAGGGCAGGCAGTCGCACAAGGTCGGCTCCCTGTCTGGTGGATGGAAGATGAAGCTGGCTTTGGCCCGTGCTATGCTTATGCGCGCTGATGTCCTGCTGCTAGACGAGCCTACTAACCACTTGGACGTTGCCAACGTTGCTTGGCTCCAGGAGTACCTGAAGAAGCACACCGAGATTACCAGCTTGATCGTTTCTCACGACTCTGGTTTCCTCGACGCTGTTTGCACCGACATCTACCACTACGAGCAGAAGAAGCTCGTCTGCTACAAGGGTAACCTTGCCGACTTCGTCAAGGTCAAGCCCGAGGGCAAGAGCTACTACACCCTCTCGGCGTCGCAGGTCCAGTTCAAGTTCCCTGCCCCTGGTATCCTCACAGGTGTCAAGTCCAACACCCGTTCCATCCTGCGCATGAGCAACTGCACCTACACCTACCCCGGTGCCTCGAAGCCGTCGCTTACGGATGCGTCCTGCAACCTGTCGCTTTCTTCCCGAGTTGCCATTATCGGTGCCAACGGTGCTGGAAAGTCGACTCTCATCAAGATCCTCACTGCCGAGGTCGTTCCCCAGGAAGGAAAGGTCGAGAAGCACCCCAACCTGCGTATTGGATACATCAAGCAGCACGCTCTCGAGCACGTTGAGATGCATCTGGAGAAGACTCCCAACCAGTACCTCCAGTGGCGTTACGCCAACGGTGACGACCGCGAGGTGCTCATGAAGCAGACTCGTGTCCTCACCGCCGAGGACAAGGCCCAGATGGAGACGCCGATTGACATTGGTGACGGCAAGGGACCTCGTCGCATCGAGGCGCTCATCGGTCGCCAGAAGTACAAGAAGACGTTCCAGTACGAGGTCAAGTGGATGCACATGCTGCCCAAGTTCAACACGATGATCTCGCGTGAGACGCTGCTTGAGCGTGGCTTCCAGAAGCTGATCCAGGAGTTTGACGACCACGAGTCGTCGCGTGAGGGTCTCGGTTACCGTGTCCTCGAGCCCAAGGTCATCTCGAAGCACTTTGAGGATCTGGGCCTGGACCCCGAGATTGCGAACCACAACGAGATCTCTGGTCTTTCTGGTGGACAGAAGGTCAAGGTCGTGCTTGGTAAGTTGCTGAATTCCTGTCAAAGCAGCAAAAACTAACATATCCGCAGCTGGTGCCATGTGGAACAACCCCCATCTTCTCGTCCTTGACGAGCCCACCAACTTCTTGGACCGCGACTCGCTCGGTGGTCTTGCCGTCGCCATCCGCGAGTACAAGGGTGGTGTCATTATGATTTCCCACAACGAAGAGTTCGTCGGCGCGCTGTGCCCCGAGCAATGGCACGTCGCCGACGGCCGCGTTGCGCACAAGGGCCACCTTGCCGTCAACATGGACCGTTTCGAGGACTCGCGCCCCGGCTCGTCGGTCGCTAGCAGCAACGTCAGCTCGGCCGCGCCCAGCACGACCGGCACCCCTGTTATGAGCGACGTCGAGGGCGGGAAAGACGACATGAAGTTCAAGGCCAAGAAGAAGAAGAAGATGACGCGCCAGCAGCAGAAGGATCGCGAGGTCCGCCGCAGGCTGCGGTACATTGAGTGGCTCAACAGCCCTAAGGTACGTCACTGTGCTCCGCTCGACATTGCAACAGCATGCTAACTGCCGTTCCAGGGTACTCCCCAGCCCCCTAATACCGATGACGAGGCCGAGTAGACATGAATCGACGAATGATATCTTAGACTTGGTTTTGCATGGTCTGGCGTTCCTAGAGGCTGGTTCTTTATTTGCGCAATATAGAGCCATTTCGGCATTTGCGTGCGTGGGCAGTAGACTGAAACGGTTGGCCTATACTGCAGATTAAAAGCATTCTTATCCTTTCGACGTTTTATTTGTGGTGTTTGTATGTGGTGTAACATGTATGTGATGCGATGCGATGCGATGCGATGCGATGCGATGCGATGTGATGTGATGGATGTGAGCAAGAGCGCGCTAGCGCAACGTGGAGCTGGATACCTGCCTATCAGTTCCGCTTTACTTCAACCTCACCACCTACTGCGTAACCCAGCAAGAAGAGAAGGAGAGGAAAAGAAAAAAAAAGAAAAACTACGCAGCAGCAGCGCGTATCGATAAGCCCTGCAAAATCCAACTGTCCCAACGTCGACCTGAACCTCAAGCCTGCCCTGCCCACCGCACGATACGACACGACACGACTCAATATCAATTAAACCATATCAATCAAACCACACCACACCAAACCACGCCGGAAACATCACACGCCGTCACGTACCAACCCACGCACCCACGATGCCCCCACCGCAGCAGCCCGCAACCTACCTCGACACAATCCTGAACCCCGCCACCAGCACAACCCCAACGACGACCACAACGCCCTCACGCCCTTCAGCGCCATCCACCTCAGTCTCCACCTCCCCCGCCCCCGCCACAGCTTCGACCTCGAACCCCAAACCAGCCGTGGAAAAACCCGCCACGACGGAAAAAGAACCCCTCGCATCGCTCCAAAAGCGCGCCGAAGCAGCCGCGATCCTCGACAGCCCCGAGATGCTCATGTGGTATGCGTCTGCGCGCAACGAGAGCGTGGCGCAGACGCGGCGGTGGTTTGGGGGGGTTGTGCTCGGGTTAGCAGTAGAGAGGGAAGGGGGGTGGAGGGAGGAGTGGGAGGGTGCTGGGGCTGGGAGTGGTGTTGGGGGTAGAGAAAGGGCGGTGGTGGGGGAGAGGGAGAGGGAAAAGGCGGGGGGGAAGGAGAGGCGGTGATGGGTGTGGTGTGGGATTGGGTACGGTTTGATTTGGTTGGTGGGGTCAACAATGTACATATATGTGTGTGTGCGCGCGACTGCGTATATGTCGGCGGTGTAATTCGACGCGACAGAAGCTCCCGTACGCGACGTAGCGCGTCTGCTTCTTTCTCCTTGCTTCGTTTCTTTGGTCCTTCCTTCCTTCCACCTCTTCGATCCAAGTTCAGGTCCAATACAAGTCCAATACAAGTCCCAACTCCGAGCCCGACACCACTCCGCTGTGCTATCTCCCTCGCTCGCCCCCTCCACCCACGCAAATCCTACAACCCCTCGTCCATGCCGACGTTGCGCCACCACGGCGTCTCGCCCTTGTCGGCAAACATCTCCTCGGCGTCGCCGACCTGTCGCCGCTCGCTGACTTCTCTGCTCAGCTGGCCAGACAGCTTGAGGCGCATGGCCTTGGAGGCCAGGAAGCTGGTGCTGGTGTTTTGCGCGCCAAACGCTCGCGTGCGAGCCAGTCCTCGGGGTGAGCTGGTCGCGTCGTTGCCGCGTGGGCTCGGCGCCCAGCTGCCCCTCCTGGCGGGTAGTTGCTATTGCAGAGGTTCCGATGACGACGAGAGCCGGTTCAGGTGCAGGTACACGTCTGTGCCGTAGCTGGGCCATGTCAGTATCCAAGTCATCGCTGGAGATCTCCAACACTCACCCCTCCATGCTGATCAGTTTCAAATCACCCCCAAAGTATCGTGCGTATAGCCGTGATATGGGCAGCCCGTAGCCAAACCCGGCCATGGGGGCTTTGAAGTCGCTTTTGTTGAAATCAGGGTCGAGGCTGGGTGTCTGGTCGACGGTGGTGTACATGTACGTCCAAACAAGCGGGATGGCGGAGCGTGGTATGCCGCCGCCTTCGTCAGAAATCTTGATGGTGATGTCCTCCTTGCCCTCTGCGACTATCACCTTGGTCACGGGGAAGTCGTCCTTGTCCTGCCCATGTCGCTCGACGACGGCGCGCAGAGAGTTCTTCAGCGTCTCAAACAGCATGTGCGACAGATGGCCCGGCACGTACATGAAACTGATGTCGTTGTTGCAGACGAGCTGGACCTTGGGCGCATCGAAGAGGCCATAGTGGTCCTCGCACACGAAGCGCGCATTCTCAATGGCCTCCTGGGCGAGCTCGCGGACATTCGTCTTTGTGCAGATGATGCCGACATAGTTGGGATCGGAGCGCGAGCGCTGGTCGGTGAGAGCAATGTGCTGGCCGATGAGCATGCGGATGCCGATTCGTGACATGTAGAAGCGGTCGAGAAAGGCCTGGATGTTGTGGTCAATCTGCATCCTTTGGCGCTTGCGCTTCCACTCGAGGATGCCCTGTGCGACGGTGGTGACGACGCTGTCGTGCCGCCGCTTGATCTTCTCGAGCGTGTCTGCGAATTTTGTGTTGTAGGCACCCAGCTCGGGCGGCCACTCGAGGCCGTCGTCGGCGGCCGCAAAGTAGCGCCGGCTCGATGTGGCGCCCTTGACCTCTCTGCCATGGCCGTTGCCGTTGCCGTGGCCGTTGGTTTCGGGGGCGGAGCGGTACTGGCCGCGGGTGATACTGGGGTTAGGCGTCGCCTTGCTCACCATCGAGTCCTTGCCGTTGCGCTTGGCCGGGCGCAGGAGGCGGTCTTTGACGTCGGTGGACAAATTCGGCCGGGGCAGCTGGACGAGCTCCTGCATGGGGTGAGTTTAGGTGGGAGAGGCTGGGGAACAGCAGCGACGCACTTCAAACGACTGCGCGTACCAATCGCGGACTCTGCAGATGGAGGGCATCTCGTTGAGGCCATCCGGGAGTTCATTGAGCTCCTGGACGCGGTGTGCGAGGCGGATAGGGAGCTCTTCGGAGAGAAACTGCGAGGCGCGGAAGAGGGTGCCGGTCGAGGGTTTCTCGCCAAACTGGACCATCTGGCGGAGGGAGACACCGGTGGCAGGGAAGTTGCTATAGTGCTGGGGGCGGGTTAGCGATTGTTGAAGGTGTTGAAGGCAGGCGGCGGACCTTGATGGTGTCCATGAGCTTTTCGGAGCGTCTCCACGACATGATGGGCGGGATCAAGGCCGGGCGGCCTTGGGTGTGCTGTGGTCGTGGTCGTGGTCGCCGTTGTGGTTGTTATCTTGGCCGGGGCGCTGTGGGCGGTGGATGCAGTGTGCCGTCCCCGCTATGACGCCAGCGGAAGTTGAGGGTGCGTGGTGGAGCAGGACGAGGCCGGGTGCGGCGGTTAAGAATGCAGAGTAGCAATTGGGAACAACGAGGGCGGCGTGAGATGATGGGAGCAGAAGCAGAAGCGGTGAGTCTGGTGAGAGCACGAGACAATTGACAGAGCGAGGGCCGGGGGTAGCTTGGAGCTTGTGACGGCTGCGACCCATGTGAGGGAGCGAGCGAGCCGGCTGCATCCCCCCACACTTTGGCTTTGGGCCAGCCTCAGGTGGAGAACATGGACATGAACACACCACCGCGCGCTCTGAAACTGCCGTCTGCTACCACCTAATATCTGCTAGGTATTGCTCGTGCACATGATGCCACTACCACGACGACGACAGCGACGACAACTGACACGAGCGCCGGCTTGTACTGGGTGGGCCCTTTGCCCGAGGTCTGGTCTGGTCGACTGAGAGACGTTTCCCGAGGCTCCTGCGAACGCCGTCCTTTCTCCGCCAAGCTTCCGCAACGCCGAGGTCGTCGTCTCATCGCATATCTCATGTCATCGGCTATCTCGCCGCCTTTGCCCACGCCTGCTGCTAGTGCTAGTCGCCGCACGAGGCACGCATCATGTCGTCAGAAAATTTGTCCCCCAGCTGATTGGTTGGCGTCTGCCTCTCTTTGAGCCTCCTTTGTTGACAGCCGCCGCCGCCGTCCCTCGCCGCTCGCACCACGACATCATCTACGCATCACACAAGTCACACAAGCTCATGCACGGCAGTACTGCACTGTTCAAAGAGGAGAATCGTGGTTTCGAGCGTGCCGCTAATTCCAGACCGGGTTATGCTGCACCGAAAACCCAAAAACACCCTAGCATAATACACCAAACATAGTCTACACATGGCAATGGCGCGGCATGCCCGCTCCGTGCCCAGCACGCCTCCGCCATTGCCTCAATCGTACGTCTATCGCGTCTGTTGGTACAATCGGAGAAGGTCTTGGTTCGAAAAGGATTATGGAAACATCATGACGTGGCAGGGGACAAACAAGGCGTGGGACGCCGCGCGCTTATTTGGTCTCCTCCTGGAGGAAGGTGATGAGGTCGTTGCGGTCCTTGGGCTTCTTGAGACCACCAAAGGCCATCTTGGTGCCGGGAATGTACTTCTTGGGGTTCTCGAGGTACTCGAACTGTGGCGTATTAGCATTGCATCACATCGCACATTCCATCCGTGGCAAACATACCAGAGTGTTCTCGTCCCAGGTGATACCCTTCTGCTTGTTGGCGTCGGTGTATGAGTAGCCGTCGACCTGGCCAGTCTTGCGGCCGAAGAGACCGTGGAGCATGGGGCCGATCTTGTTGCCCTCACCCTCCTTCAGGGTGTGGCACTGCGCGCAGCGGGTCTTGAAGAGGTTGGCACCCTTCTTAGCATCGCCTGTACAACTGCGTTAGCACTGGGTTCATCTGACGTCTTTCGTGTTCCATCGTGGCCAGCCTGTCGCCATCCAGCCTTTCCGGGCGCAAAGCAGCGCCCGGCACGACGGGACCCTGGAGCAGCCCGCACACCCGTCGAGACATCACCCAGCTTGCTCTTGATGATCAGAGCCTGCCGGTACTGTAATGCGCAAGCCAACGGGGGCGAAAGGGCTGCCCAAGGGTGAGGCGCACAAGGGCGTTGATGGCGTCGGCGGCGAAAGGAGCAACGTACCCTTCTCGTAGCCCATTTTGATTGATGGAGGTGGTGGTAGTTGGATGAGGTGATAGAGATGAAGGAGTAGGTGTCAGGAGTGTCTGATGGCAAACTGTGTAAGAAGCCTGGCAAATTTGTAGCCCGGTTTTTGAGAAGGAAGGAGCCACCAGCACGGCGCTAGCTCGATGAATCAGCGTCTTTTGATTGGACGGTGCCTGCCCGTTTTGACCCGACAACCCGTGCGACACCAGAAGGTATCGATCGTCTATGTGTGGCTCTCTCTCGCTCAAGTTTGGTTATTCAGATCGGAGGAGGTGGTTAGCATGCAGCTTATCATACCAACTCTCTAAGAGCTGTGGGGATACTCAGGGCAGAATGGTTATCGTCCGTTTCTCAGTGGTACGGGAGCCCCTGTCAATGGCCGCCGGCTGGGCGTACTGAACTGGATCCGAGAGACGTTGAGGAGCGGCGGCATGGCGGCGACGACACGGATATCCGTGTGCCAGGAACTGCCGGTCACTGCCAGCGAGAGCTCGAGCGCTGCATCATCGCACATCGCACATCGCACCTCCAGGCTCTCAGTAGTGCCTTAGTACCTCGTCGAGGCGTGAGACAAGGACGGCTCGGATACCGTCGCTGTGATTGCTTGCCTACCTGCAAGACCCAGTCGCTCCTTCTCTCTTGAGCCTATACCCCGGCCATTGTTGACATTGCCCCTCTTGCAACCGCACCTCACCACAGCACTCATGAACCAAATCCCTGGCATCTTGTACGCCGACGAGGACTTCACCACCTGGCTGATCGTCGGTGCCAGCAGGGGTATTGGTCTGGAGTTTGTGCGCCAGCTGCTCAACTGCAACGAGCGAATCATCGCCACCGTCCGCGAGCCCTTTGCCAGCCACGCCTCGGGCCTGTGGGGTCAGGCTGGCAGTGACCATGGGCGCTGCCAGATGTATGTCTGTGACATCCTGTCAGAGGAGAGCATCGTCGTACGTCGACGCATCACTGTCATGACGACCAACGATGGGCTGACTCGAATCAGAAATTCGTACAACAGCTTACTACAATACCAAACCTCAAAATCGACTACGTAGTCATAAATGCCGGAGTCTTGAGATATCCCAACGTAAGCCTTGGAGAGAATCGGTGACGAGGGAGCCGCACTAACTATTGCAGAGGGCCACTGAACTGTCAGTCTTCGCATCTTGATGCCATCTTATAAAGCTTGTTCCCTTCTTCTCCTAACAAACAACAGCTCGTTTGATGAGTTCGCCTTTCATCTGCACACCAACTGCATTGGACCTACTCTCACTGCCCAGAAGTTACTGCAGACCAATATTCCCATCAAGACAATCGTCTTCATGTCCAGCGACTCCGGTTCCCACGGTAGCCATGCAGCCAACTTGCCCCAGGTAGCGCCTACTGACACATCTCAGCCAATTTTCTCGAGCGTGAAGACGGGTTTGCCGCCTACGCAGCCTCCAAATCGGCGCTTAATATGGCCATCCGCCACATGGCTGCTGAGCTGAAGCGAAAAGATGACGACACAATTCTGTTGGCCATGCATCCGGGAGAAGTCGCTACGTACGTACCATTTTTGTTTCCGCCACCGTGGAGGTAGCCGTCTGGGCTTGGTACTAATGCACAACAGAGACATGGCAAATATACAGCTTCCCTGGGAGGTCCACGGCATCATCACGCCCGAGGAGAGCGTACGGAACATGATCAAAGTCATCAAGTCAAAGGGCATACAGCATAGCGGTACTTTCTGGACGTGGGAGAACAAGGTGAGCAGTATGGAACTTGGTGTATGCCACTGGCTGACTTTGTCCGCAGCCGTATCCATGGTGACATTGCCATTCCACTGTCTTTCTTCTCGAGCATCTCTTCCAAGCATCTCTTCTGAGGGCCTATCGAGCTTCAATAGTAAAATACCCAACCATGCACGCAATGCTTCAAGAATTGTGGAAGTAATGAGTACCAGAGTCGCTGCAGTCCATTTCCTCTGCAATACAAGAGCCAGTCCAGTGCAATCCATTTCACTACTCGATCTCCTCAACCATCCTCCGCACAAGGTCCGTATCTCTCGTAGTCGGCTCGTATTCAACGAGAACACGCTGCTCCTCATCCACTCCTTTCCAGAAACTCGTTGTTTCCTGTCCCCACAACACTGGAGACAGGGGTTGATGCGATGTTTGCCGCGCGGCGTCTCATTTTTTTCTTTGGTTGTTTCCACGTCCTGAGCTTAGGCTGGAGAGGGCGTTCGTCTTTATCTCCATTAGGGTGCACAAGCGTCTCATCGAGAGCACCACTGGTAGTCCTAGTACGCCAAGGGTGTCTGGCTTTTTTCTTGCGGACGACGATGCTATGGGCTGGAATGGTGGAAACGTAGTGTCTCTCGAAGAAGTGTGCAATTGCATCGCCGCTGTCGTCTGATGGCAAAACAGCGGTTTCCGACTCCAGAAGCTGCGCGCGCTGGTTCTGAGCTGTATGCTTTATGTGAGGGTCTGTATACGACGCCGTACTGCCTTCCTCCTCTATCACCCGTGGAGTAGACAGCGGATTGACCACGCGCGCCGTATCCTTGTCACGTACTGCTGATATCGGCAGTGGCATGGAAGCTGCATCCTGCGAGGAGTCTTGATATGGCGATGGTATATCGACGGCGTCTTGTGATGTGTTATGTGGTTCGGAATCGCTATGTGAAAGAGAAGTTTTGCGCTTGCCGTTGCGTTTGCGCTTCCAGAACGCGGGGCAGCCACAGACACCGTCGTCGTCATCGCGTGGAGTGGTGAAGTACGAGCATCTGCGTCTTGGTTGGCGGGGCATCTTTGGGAGTTATCGCTCTGGCGAGTTTGGAAGAATTTAGTTTTATATCACGATGTGAGGGGAGTGGCTGGCATGGTTCAGCAGGTTAGAGTTCTGAGAAGCTTCCCTCGTGGTAAGAGTGGGAAGAAGCAGCCGGAGTGAGTGCGCAAGCGGCGAGTGATGAGAGATATTGGAACTAGGACTACTACCACACCAAGCCAACAACCCTCGAAGCCGCCTTGAACGAAAGCCACGCGCCAGCCCCGATAACAGCGGTCGAAACAACGGCAAACGCAACAAACGTCTTCAGATTCCTCATCTCCAGACTCGACTTCTTCATGGTCGACTCGCCCCTCTTGCCCAGCTCCGTCAGCGTATCGTACTCGGGGACATACTTGAAATCAAATGTCGTCTCGACATCAGCGAGCCCCCACTTTGCCTTGACGATGACGTCCCAAAATACCTTCTTGGCACGCGCAACGTGCGCGCGGTCCCACGACGGCACGGCGCGGTACGTGTAGCAGAAGGCCATGAAGAAAAGGCACTGGCCCGCCATGAGGGACCAGTAGTACGGCGAGACGGGCATGAGGGCCAGGCGGTCGGCGAGGGCGTTGCCGTTGAGCCAACGGGCTGATGCCGTGAGCATCTCGGCCGAGACAAAAGTCGGTGGGGACTCCTTCAGCGAGAAGATGATGTTGTTGGCCATTGTCTGGGACATTGTCGAGGGGTCGACTTCGGTGTAGAAGAGGGACTCCATGGCTGCTTTTGCGCGCGCGCGCGTGTTGAAGAAGGTGTCGGGCGTCCCCAGCAGGTACGCAATGTAGCGCCAGAGCGCGAGGTAGTCGTCTATTTCGCGGGAGCTCAGGAAGATGCCTTGGCGCGGGAAACTGAGCCAGATGAGCGACGCGGAAAAGGTGCCAATGGTCGCAATCTGGTCCAGGTCGTTGATCGGTATCCCCCAGTCGGCCTCGTTGTAGTACTCTGGGCGCGTGGCGGCGAGCGCGAGGATGCGGCGGCGCACAGCGGCGTGGAGGAGGCGCACACGGATCGAGGACGCGAAGCCCTCGCCGCCGGGCTGGATGCCCTCCAGGGACCGCGTGCATTGCAGGATGTGTTGGGTTGTCTCGAAGAGGCGGCCGCGCGCGACTTTGACGTTGAAGCCGCCGGTGCGTGCGAGCGTCTCGACTACGCGCGCTGCGCCCATGCCGCCGAGGAGAGACTGGAAGGTGAGTCCGGTCAGGGCTGGGCCGCCGTAGCGGTAGAAGACATCTTGGCCGCGTTCGATCTGAGCCCAGTCTACCCACTCGGGGACCGTGTTGATCTCTCGCCACAGTTCGCCCAGCTTGGGGTCCGAGGCGTGGTGCTCGACCAGCAGTGCGTAGAGGTCTCGTGGGGGCACTGGTGGGGCTTCTTTCTTCTCGTCTTCTGTACCGATGGCTTGAGACGACTCTGTCTGCAGAGACTTGTTTCTCGGCAGGGTTCCCTTTGTGGGTGGCGAGATGGCGTTGAGTCGATCCAAACACTCTTCTCCCAGGACATCGTAGGAGCGCTTCAACGACCCTGCTTGCTCAGGGGTGATGTGGTCGTCGGTCCACTCGAACTCGTAGCCCCAGCAGCTGGTTGTAGTCAGTGTGGGTACTTGGCATAGTCTTCCTCTTTGGGACGTACTTTCTGGTGTTTTCAGTGCGCTTGCGGAAGAGGTTCGGCCAGGCCATGGGGGATGCTCTTCACGGCAGGGAAAAGCCGCCGTTGTCGATGGAAGAAATAGAGAGAGAAAGACGACTAAAAACTGCCATGTACACATTGATGAGATGGCAACTGTAATATGCAGCCGAGGCGCGCCTAGCGCGAGGTGAGGGGTCCATCCCTTTGCCTCCCTCCCACGAGATCTCGGTGCGGGATCCTTGACCAGGGTCTGGACGAGGATCGCGGATTGGATGACGGCTTCACGTGGTGGAGAGAAACCAGACAACAATGCTTATGTACTGAGTACCTCCGCGCATCTTAAGCGACTGTCAGGATACTGTAGTCAGTCATGTACCAGGTACTTCTACACATACTTGACATGATCAATAAAGTTGGTCGCTCACTGCCCGCTCCTCCGGCAATCTGAGGGGCGAAGATCTGAAGTCTAACGTCCGAATGGTTTGCGTCATTGAGCGTCGCCGTTGCGGCGAGAGTGACAATCCACCGATTGGCTGGCAGTGGCCACGTCCGTGCGCGATTGTAGACTTTCGACGAAGGCTCGCTCGTTAGCATACCCAAGAACCGCAACCATGGAGTGTCGCCTGTGTACCCAGAAAACGCTCAGCCTTTTCGCCAGGCCCTTTCTTGCCACCGAAATAGCCGCTGCCCCGCGCCGACTGCCTTTCCGCAACCTGCAACCTTCGCGATCATTCTGCGCCACTCGCAGACTCGACGCACGCGATCGAACCTCGACCCGACAACCCACGTCATTCCCGGCCGAAGCCGAAGAAGATGGCGCAGAGCAAAGACAAGAGCGCCCAGCATGGATGGCAGCAAAGGCAGCGATGAAGGAGAAGCTGAACGGCGAAGCGTGGAACCCGCGCAAGAGGCTGTCGCCCGACACAATGGAAGGCATACGGCACCTGCACCAGTCGCAGCCCGACAAGTTTAATACGCCTGTGCTCGCCGAGCACTTCCAGGTCTCGACGGAAGCGATACGGCGCATTCTCAAGAGCAAGTGGCGTCCGTCCGACGACGAGTACGAGTCGCGCATGCAGCGGTGGGACAAGCGCGGCGAGCGCATCTGGTCGAATCTCGTCGAGATGGGCATCAAGCCGCCGAAGAAGTGGAGGGAGATGGGCGTGGGCAGAGCGCAGAATGGAGACAGACCTGTCTGGAAGTCGCGGAAGAGGAACCAGGTCGAGGTCCGAGACAGCGTCGGCGAGTCTTTCCTCCCGGACGAGGATATCCTGCCTACTGTCGACGAGTCGGGGAGCTCGAAGCCGAAACCAGTCAAGGCGTTGTTGGAGAGGTTGTGAAGAATGACATGTCCTGCATGGCACCGCCTACTCATTGGCCCATCGAGGACAGTACATGCCCGCCAGGCAACGCCGCACAGCTTCAGCACGAAGCGTCTTGTGTCTGAACACGCACCAACCACATTCAGATCTAAAGCGTGCGTTTGTGCATGTTCAAAGATGAGAGCGTCTTAGCAAAGGCGATGCCACGCGGTGCTGAAACCGATCCGGAAAGCGGATCCGCATAGCAGACGAGTTATTAATACACCAAGTCCACTCTTTCTGCAGGCTGTTTTGATCTGGAGCACATGTTTCGGCGGGATCCACACGCCGTGGCATTTCCGACATCAACGCAACCACGTCGACGCAGCCAACCAAGGTACGTGGTGCCTGTTGGGTTTCAGGCGCCGTGCGTGCGAGGGACGTGTCGAGGCCAACTGCACGTTGATGGTGGGTACGTGTCGAGGCCATTTGGGTTCTTCTTCTTCAGTCTGGTTATCGTTGTTATTTACATCAGGAGATCTGCATAGCGAGCATTTACATTGGCGTCACTCAAGATCAGGAACCGAATGTAGGTGTTGAGGTGTTGTGTATTACATTATGTAGTTAGTGGGTATTTTGCATCTCCATCTCCATCTCATCTCATCTCATCTCATCTCCTCTCCGTCTTCAACGTCCTCCTCTCATCTCAACCCGTCTCTCCAAAATCTCAAATGGTATATCGCGTCGTAGTCCCCTGAAAAGAAAAATCCATCTCATGCTTTTGTCGCTTTTAAAAATCACTTTTGTTTTCGTCTCATCTCATCCCCAGTGCAGAACCAGCCGCAGACTTAGAAGCCGGCGCCGTAGGCAGCGCGGTACGCCGCGTTGACACCACGGTGGTGCTCAATGGCGCGGGTCTTGATAGCCTTCCAGGTCTTGGTGAAGTTGGTAGGGTTCTTGGGCGCGGCATCCTCGTGGCGGGGCTCCTCGATGCTGTGCCTGGGCGACGAGTGGTTGGAGTTTGCGCGGACAGAGTTTGCGCGCGAGCCGGCGCGGGACGAGCCCGGCGAGTAGTAGGCGGCGTAGGCGGCGTTCATCTCGTCGTGGTGCTGCTTCAGAGCCTGCCAGGCTTTGCTGAGGTTGCTCTTCTTGGGGGCGTCGGCGCCGACGATGGAGGCGGAGCGGGAGGTGGTGGCGGACATTGTGGTGGTTTGTGTGTTTGTTTGTTGGTTGATGTGGCTGTTCAAACCGAGGAGGTATTGAAGGCGATGGTGGTAATAGTAGTAGTAGTAGTAGCTTGAAGTGCTGGTGAATGGAGTGATGCTTGAGCTTGATGGCCTCCATCAACCAGCGTCCCCACCCATCTCTTTATACCAGGCGCCCCGAAAGCAGCGCCCGAAAACCCTGACAGGCAACCACGCATCGTCAGTCTCACGACCGCAAGCATCACAGCTTCAAATTTTTTACCACGGGACACGCCCTACGCCCGTCCATGATCACGACTCGATGACACGATCTGGAGGCCGCGCGCCCAATCAGCGCCGCCGCCGCACCCCAGGCCCCACTGTGCGCCAGAGCCTCAAATGTCACAACACGCCCAACGCCGCCCGGTGGCTGCGCCGCCGCCTTTCCCGCTCGCCTTTCCCGACGGCGATCAGCCGCGCGCAAAAGACGCTCCCAGCACATGTACGTAACGGCGCGCCCAGACAGGCTAAACGCCTGCACGTAACGGTATCGCGGTCGAAATCTCTGAGCAGAGCCTTGTATCATGTTTCCCGCCGGCCCCATCGCCCAGCCTTTCCCGCCCTCGTTTGCGGCGGCCCCCTGCTGCCCGCGCCGTGGTCTGGACTCGCGTTCCCGCGAGCGGATGCTGCTGCAATTATACCGCGGTGGATATCCGTACGTAAACTTGGTGTGTGTTGAGTCGAATCGATGCCGCCAGGGGTGCGGCCTTGGCCTTTGGAGGCTTGGTTGCCAACCTTTTTGCGCGAACCTTGCTGGCTTGAGCGGCGCATGACTGTGTATGGCGACATTGATCGCGACATGTTGAGGTTTGAGGCGGAAAAGCCGGTGAGACACGCGGTGCGGCGGGTGACCTGGCAAAGTATGTTGCGAGGTTGCGTGATTGTTGTTTTGCCGTCTGTCAGTCATGGCTTTCCCGGCCCTAGGCGGCTCCCGGGAAGCGAGACGGGTACCTTTCTCGTCTCTTCTCAACCCATGCATCTGCGGGTAGGTAGCGTAGGGAGCTTCCGTCGCTCGTGCATTCACGCCAATTCGGTCCTTTTTGTCTTTACACTGGTGCATTCCCATCTACCTACCTAGGTACTTCCACGATACGACCTGTCTGCACTCACTGAGCATCTCGTGCTGGTGCTGGTCTAAACACAACTAGGTAACTACATCAATCTACAGAAACAATCCCTCTGCGCCGACGCATATGGTATCATTGCGACTGCAATCAGCATCAATGCAAACTCCCCTCCCTGCTCAAGCACTCCACCGCATGAAGCCAAAGATGGCGTTTATCAGCACACCTATGATGACTGCGAGCTGCCTTCTCCGCGACCATACCCCGTCTTCTCCAAAACCCCAGACCAGCGCCCCCAGCGGCCAGAAAAACCCCGTCATGTGACCCCACAGCATGTCGTCCAGCCCACCTTCTTCAACGGCAAATCCCGCCCCCCAGCCCGTATCCGCTTCTCCCGTCAGTGCGGGCGATGGGTCCGTCGCCGTGCTGTCTAGCCATCGGTCCTCGAGCACCCGCATCTCGCCCGGCGACGGCATTGTGTCCGGCGTGTGTGTAAACGACAGATTCGTCTGGAAGTGCGACCGCAGCGAAGCTACTTCTTGCGGAGTGAAGCCCGACGACAGGAGTCGGTCAAAGCCCTGTGGCGCGGGCGCATTCGTGGTGGAGCTGCGCCGGCGGGCTGAGCTGCTGCTACTACCACCAAGAGCATCGCTACTGCCGTAGCGAGGCGCTGAGCCCTGCGAGCTCTCGTACTGTGTCTTCAGGGAGGTTTCTGTAGCATGCGCCTGCGCGGCCTCGCTGGCCAGCTCGTCGGCGGACAAGGCATCGCCCAGCGAACAGTGTATATAGTACTTCTTCGCGTCTGGGGGCGTCTCGGTCGTTGTGCCGTACGCTGGCGCTTGCGTCTCACGCAGCGGCTGCTTCCCCTTGCTCTTGCTGCTGAGCCCATTGCCGTCATGTGTTCCATCGCGCGGCAGTGGAGGCGGTGGCAGCCTCAGCGAAGTTGACAACGGCGCCGCATCGCTGAGGACCTTGCCCGCGTATATCAAGCGTAGGCGTGCCGCGGCATGATCGGGCGGCAGGTGCGGTCGAATGAGCTGCTTGAGAGATAGTGTGGGTGTGACTGCTGGCAGATATATCGACAGTTGGAGGTCTGGGACCGAGGCGGTGAAGCGTATAACCAGGTAGATGAGCTGCTCAGGAAGTGCAGTGGCCGTCGGCATCATCGTGAGGGGGTTGCGGCTCGGCGGCGGAATCGTTGGTCTGTGCAGCCTGATGGCGAAGCTGCTGATCGGTGCCAGTGAT
>WODD01000037.1:14476-30883 GCA_019775935.1 Neoascochyta sp. HWLR27 | reverse complement strand
GGGGGGGGGGGGGGGGGGGGGGGGGGGGGGTTGCTGAAGTCGCGTCGCGATACTGCGGCCTGCGGCATTGCTTCGGGGCTCGGAACGCTGAGGTCATACTACCTGTTACTCCACATTGCAGCCATCTAAGGATCCATCGCACCGACCAGAACATCCTTGACAATGGCCATCGTTCACATAGTGCTATTTGAGTTCAAGTCTACTGTAAGCCAGGAGGAAGTCGAGCAAGTACGTTTCCCAACAAGCGGCCTCACTACACATTATACTAAATCTCTCCCAAAGGCATGTCAACGCATGCTTGCCTTGAAAGATAACTGTGTTCATGCAGCTTCTGGAAAGCCCTACATCACGTCGTTCTCGGGAGGTAGGAACAACAGTCCGGAGGGACTCGCGGTACTGCAACCTCAATAACAGTTCTCTTGAACCGAGCTGATATCCTACAAACAGTCTCCCTTTACCCACGGCTTCGTAGTTGAATTCAACAGCAAGCAGGACCGAGACTATTATGTCAACGACGATCCCGCGCACATGGATTTTGTCAAAGTCACTGGAAAGCTGTTTCAGAGCGTGAAAGTTGTCGACTATGAGCCTGGCTCCCTGTGAGGACACTGTGGGTAGGCAAGCAACATCAGACAAAAGGACACATGTTCCGAGATAATAGACATCCTTGGGGCGGGAACTGCCCGAAAGAGATACAGATAATCTCCCAGGCCCTCTCTGTGCACGACTTGTCCGTAACACTCCCATGTCGCAGAGAAAACAGACTATAGCTAGTGTGCCCTAACTACCTCCACAGCGCTCAAATATTTATTGGGATCCAAACATCAAGGCATGTGCTAAGTGCCTCTATAAACCTAGATTAGTAACAGGATTAGAGAGTTGACTTGGATCCTGGACACCTCCACAGAGCGTTAGCAGTAGTAGGATTGGTCACCTATGCCCAATTTTTCTACCACTCGAGAACTTGGGCGATAACAAATTTCAAGAAATGAACAAGCATAATTCTAGAATCAACATAATATCCGAGGTTGACAGAATGAACGCCAGATATGCCATATATGGAATGCCATGCCGCCCAGGCAATGCAAAATAGTCTAGATTGAAGATTTCGAAGGAAGGGTATCATGATACGCTGAAAGACTCCCCACAGCCGCATTGCTCGGCTACGTAATCGTTAGCTTCAGCTTGATAAATGTTTCGTTGGTTAACTTACTGATATTCGGGTTCTTGAAGATGAAGCGCTGGTTCAGCTTGTCCTCCAGCCAGTCCATCTCGCTTCCGATGATGTTCAAAAGCGCCTTGTTGTCAATCAGAACCTTGACCCCGTCCTGCTCCACCTGTTCGTCTAGCATCGACGGCTTGTCGACGTACTCGAGGTGGTACGCCAGCCCAGAGCATCCCTTTGCCCTTGTCCCTATCCGGATGAGTTTTGGCTCGGGCTGGTTGAGCAACTCTCGGAGGTGTGCAACCGCAGACTGTGAAAGCTTGACAGGCGCCTTGCGGGGCCCAAAGTTGTATCGGCGGGGTCGAAGAGGCTTAGTCGGCGCTGGCTGGCTCTTCTGTGCTTCACCCTCCGGCAGACTCGCGTTGGGCTGCTCCTGCTGTGTGGTTTGGCTGCGCTGCTCTGGGGCTAACCGCGAGGGGGTCCACGACTTTGCCTCGGTTGCGCCGCCCGCGATCGAGGTATCCGGAACCCCGGCGTTACGTGGCGGCGGTGGCGGAGGGTGTAGCGACGACGGCTGGTAGGCTGTGGAAGTCTGAATCTGGCGCTTGGACGACTGTCGGATTGGCGACGATGTCGAGAATGTGCGGAGGCATTGTGAGCATGGGCGGGCGGCGGGTGACGAAGCGGCGAATCGCGGGAGTGTGAAGGCTGAGGTGCGCGCAAAGGCTCTGCTTGTGCGGGGCAGAGACATGGTAGTAGTGTGAGGTCCCCGGATTTACTACAAAGAATAATAGGGAGGGGGTAGGCGCGTGGTGGTGGTGGGGGTGTTGGTGTTGGTGTCGAGCAGCGCGTCCACAACCAAAATCCGCCGCCGCTATGTCATGGACAAGGTCGGAACATCTTCGGCAATTTTCCGCCATTACAAACAAGCAGCCGTCATTGGTCGTTCTTTCCCGAGCAATATTTTCGTTGACTGGGGAGGATCAATAAGCGCCAACTTGCTCTCCACACATCGTTCAATAGGGTAAGTTCCTCGGCGATGTCATTCAGTTGTATATTTAGCTACTGTCAAAATGATTGACAAGGTTGTATCCGCTACCATCAGATCGTAAACCTGAACGTCGGATCATCCAGCAGAACACGCTCTCCCCTGTCAGCTTGCTTGTTGCACCTCTTGAAGTACAGTGTCATGCCCAGAACAAGCGATATGTTCAAGACGTTACAGACCATGCAGGCTGCGAAACCTGGAATATATGATGGTGCATCTTCGGTTCTGAAGATCAGTGCTCCAGCAATACCACCAATACCGCCAATCGCGGTAAGGGAGGCAGAGCTGAAAGCCCGGCGCCATTGTCCTCTGATGTTGTTTGATTGATATGCCATGATGGCCGGTATGCACGAGTTTGTTCCTGAAATCGTGATGAAAACACCCACATATTGGCCCCAGGGATTCGAAACAAAACCCATGATAGGAAGGCCAATCAAAGATACCAAACACAGCGCACAAACGACAGGTCCCCGTATCTTGTACTTGTCCGAGAGCCAGGCAGAGCCGAACATCATGAATCCAGACGCCGCGTATGGAGGGGCGCCCATGCACTGAGCCATCGCAACCGAGAATTTCAGTTTCGTGGATAGGATGATGGGAAGGAAGAATGCGAAGCCGTATGAAACTGTCGTGGTGCAGAAGAACATGAATGCGAAGCCGTAGATGTACCACTCCTTCGCTGGAGCCAGGAACTTCTTCAGTGAAAATGGCTCCGGTTGGACGTCACCGCGGTCGACGTTCAAGCGGTCGATTATAACGTCGATTTCGTTGTCTTTAAGGAAGCCCCTGGGAGGCGTTAGTGGATTGTAGGCAAATGTGTCTGTAATGGCACACATACCATGAGGGCTTGATCTTCTCCTGGTCCGGAAATTTGATAATGAAACTGAAGGCAAAGATTGCGACGGATATCGTGATGACGCCCTCCATAATGAAAATCCTCAAAACGAGTTAGCCAAGGAGTGATTAATTACGGAGATGTTCGAGAAGTGTACTGACCATCGCCATCCTCGTATTCCGTTCACACCCTCCATCTGCTGGAGACCATACGCTAAGATACCGGACAGGGCGGAGGCAATGCTACCAATGAAATAAAAGACGCTGTATCTTTTCCCGACCTCGACTATACCGTTGTCAGTTTTTGGTATGCGTGAGGAGATAGCGAAGACCTCAACCGCCACCCCTTTCCCACCATCATGACATCTAACTCACATTTTGTATACCAGCAGCTCAGTAAATAAATTACTCCAGGAAAATATCCGCTCTCCAGGAATCCCAGGACCAATCTGAGTGGGATCAGGCTTGGCCAGTTGTTCGTGAACCCGAATCCAATGATGACAGCACCCCAGGCTGCGCAGATCCCAGGAAGGAAGTACCTGGGCCCGATCTTGCGACAAAGCACAATCATGAAAGGCTGGCAGAGCACATATGTTATGAAGAAGCAGAGGTTGACAAGATTGTAACCGTAGCCTCTGCTCATGCGCAGATCTACCAGCATTCCTGCGATAGCAGCATTTGAGACGTTTTTCCGATCCTATAAAGGTCAGTGGCTAAGCTGAAAGAAGATAAATGTAGCATACCATGAGTGAGATACCATACATGGCGCCCAGAGCAGGGATCAAGCGCCAGTCAATTTTATGGCGGAGACGCGAGACGAGCTTCGGGTCGTGTTCGGTCTGTGAGGATAGTGATGGAGAATCGATGCCTTTCTCGTTATCGATGTTTTCTAGATGCGAGATCTGCTCATCCTTGAGGCTGCTCGATCCATCCTTTGGAGTAGTGGTGGGCGCCATGCTGAGAGCGATACCCAGGGAAATATGAACAGTTCCCGGATAACTCTGGTATTCAATACAAATCAAGCTCGAAAATCACAACAAGCAGAAGGAGAATCGCTGCGAGGGAAGAAGTCAAGAAAAACCTGGGAAAGATCAATTATACTATTCAGCGTGACACTTGCGCTCACCTCCACGCGCACAAATCCGCCTTCGCTAATGTCCTCGCGTAGGTGTAATCTTCCAAGCCTCTTATACCTTGGCATATGCACCTAGGCGTCGGGAAAGCGGGTTATGAGCTTCAACTTCAGCGGCAGATAACATACCGAGAAGGACTCACGGCAGTATAACAATGACAGTCAACGCAAAAGACTGGGAAAGCACACTACGGACTTGCGATGAGTTACATAGTATCAAGGGCGCATAGTGTGAGGGAATGTTGCGACATCCACGAAAGACTGCCTCTTCTTGCACTCTTTCGGCTTCACATCAACCACCGTTGAGCAAGTACGGCCCCAAGGCACTCGACTCACCGATACCCCACTAGTGAAGTCACAACGCCACACAATGTAACGAAGCAGGACCCGCAAAAGTAGCCATGGTTGATTACGTTTGCTTCGTGTGAGGGGCACATGTTGAGCGCCCACATGGCCAGCATGCAAATCTGGGGAAAGTGTGCGGGGAAGCATGCTTGGTTGTCTTGGGAGTGATTCCGTATCGCGGTAGTTGCAAGCGAGAGAGGTAGAAGAGGAAGGTGCCGTCATCTGGAGGGCGCCATGGTGGGAAGTCCAAGATGTCTAGCTTATAGCTGCGGCTTGGCTCTGTTCCTCGAGCCGTTGAAGGCGGGCTGTGTTTGCTTGGAAACCGACATATAGCCTGCCAATATTTTAGCTGGATGGCACATTGAAGATCTTCCGCAAGAAGTGCAGCGGCCGAGGCACAGTTATTGCGGGGAAATGGTCACGTGGAGGACCTTCAGTCATCTCCTCAGTACTAAGGTAGCTGGCTATGCAAGGGTCTACACGGTGTTGCTGCGGAAAATGTTCCTTTAGGTGAATGTGTGAGAGTATGTGGTGAATTTGTCTATGTAGATTTGATATCAGCCGTAGAACTTGTACGGAAGTGGTTTGAACTAATAACCGTGTACCAGGCTACTCATCCACGCGACTCGGGTTCCCCGGTCTCGTTCTTACCACCGTAGACACCGCCATCCAGAATCCACTGTTCGTTGTCGTCGTTATCATCCTGTACTCTTCTCCATGTCTGCGCCTTCACTCCTTCCACTCCCTTCCCTTTACCCTCCACCTTAATCGTTGGACGGATCAAACCGCCGAGCAGAGGATTCTGGCTGAATGCTCCGCCTCCACTCGATATGGCGCCGCGATCGGTCGGCTGCCTAGGATACTCATTGAGCTCCGGAGGCTCCTCTTCGCTTTCGGGTGTTCTTGGTCGCTCTGCCGCTGCCATCCGTCTTACAATCCTTCCGCCTGCAAGATCAATGCTTGCCACGACTTTTCTCTTCTCGTACTCTGGACGCGCGTTCCACTCTTGCTCTCGTAGTGCCTTTTGCTGGCGCTTGAGCTGCATAGCGCGCTCCTGCGGCGTTGCCCACATACTGAGGCCTGCAGTTGTAGTCTCAAAGTCTGCAGCTTCGTCATGAACTTGTGTTCTCTTGGCATTCTGGGCTTGGAAGGCAAGCAACTTGTCTCTATGCTGCTTTGCCTTGGCCAGCTTCTCAATCTCAGGATCAACTTCGGAGGTAGAATCTGAGGGTTTGGGTGTGGAGAACGGACGAGGCGCCACAGCTACTTCAGCACGCTTCTGTGAAGCGTTGTTGGCAGCCATCTT
Source organism: Neoascochyta sp. HWLR27 (assembly GCA_019775935.1). Lineage (NCBI taxonomy): Eukaryota > Fungi > Ascomycota > Dothideomycetes > Pleosporales > Didymellaceae > Neoascochyta > Neoascochyta sp. HWLR27. Next base: position 25,053 of record WODD01000037.1, on the reverse strand, counting down.
CTCTTTTCCACGCTCGTCCCGCAGGATACGGACCATTGACTGTATCTCTTCGGCGCTGAGGAGTGGTGTGTTACAGAAAGTGCATGGGCCAATGCCCTCCTTAACGCATATGATCTTGCCGCACTTTAGGCAGTTGGGAGCAGCGTCCAGGAGCGGATGTCTCGTCGCCATGCAGTTGCACTTTCTCTTGCTACTCTCTTGTGCAATCAACGTCGGGTTCGTCTGTATCTCTAGAGTTCTTATTGCGGATTCGAGATCGTTGAGCGCTGTGGATGCTCCGTGCATCGGTGTACCTCCTGCGAGGCTCACTTTGGCTTTTGGTTTTGGAGATGAGTTCCGTGATGACTTAGTCTCCGATATAAGCTGACCGGCGGCAGAAGGCGGCAGCTTCTTGGATTGGGGAGCGGGTGAGACACCACGCGACTTTGGTGTTGCTGTCCCCGAGGACGAAGTGGCTGTTGGGAGCTGAAGAGCTTCCGGCTTCTCCGTCAATCCGAACGCATTGGGTTTACTGGCTTTAGAATTTGGATTCCCGGACATGTAATCATCCTCATCTCTTTTGAGGTAGCCTCCAGAGACATTTCCGTAATTTTCGGGCTGCCTTTGTGGTGGGAGCTTTCCTATTGCCGGCTTGGTCTTCTTCCGTGGCTTGGATTTGGGTACCTCAGACTGGCCACTGGACGATCCAACTTGCGCAGTACCAGCAGAATTCTTTGGCTTTCTTCTGTTGTTGAACGATGTAATGAACTCGAGCGCTTGGGGGCTGTCGCCTAATAGTTCCTGGAGATGACCTGCCGCTTCGCTGTTTGGCAGTGATTCTGCGTACGAGATGATCTGTTTCAGAGACTCGTCGTCCAAAGGCAGAAGCTTTGAGAGCTGGGGCAGAGCCCAGGCTGATACATCCATTTTGGCTATGATCGATGTGGGTGGTAGTTTGCAGGCGAGTGAGTGACGTTGGTGTTGGATCGTCATCAATCTGCGCTAGGCGCCATACAGTCATCTCGCGTGCTGCAGAGGATAACCATTCTGCCCTGAAAATCTCCATATTTCTTTGATGATTGTTCGAAATCTGATATCAAGCTATGTACTGAGCACCTCAACACATTTTGAGCAATACACAGGGCACTGCAGCCAGTTCCATACTAGATACCCCATACGTGTTTAATATGATCGATAGACCTGGTCGCTTACCGCCTACTTTTTCTGCAACCTGAGAGACAGTGACCGATATGGTCCGTGCGTCACTTGAATTCGCTGCCTCTGGTAGTCGCGTCGCCCAACATAGTACTCCACACAGACTTCACACTCTCCAGACTCTCCAGACATTGATCTCACCGCCTCGAGAGAGACTCACAGAGAATACCAGCTAGCTCTAATCGCTCCAATCGGGCATACACATCGACTAATACTCGCCATGGCTACCAACATCGCGCTCGAAACCACCCTCGTAAGACGCGTTCTCCAAATCATGACATGCTTTACTTACTGTTCCCAGGGACTTATTACTGTCGAGCTATACACAACCGAGGCCCCAAAGACATGCAATAACTTTGCGACTCTTGCGCAGCGCAACTACTTCAACAACCTGATATTCCATCGCATAATACCGAACTTCATGATCCAAGGCGGTGACCCCACAGGGACCGGACGTGGCGGTGAATCGATATACGGCGAGAAATTCGAGGACGAGATATCTCCAGCGCTGAAACACACGGGTGCTGGAATACTCAGCATGGCAAACTCGGGGTGAGCAGATTGTATACGCACACAGAGAGCCTAAGCTGAGCACTGGACAGTCCCAACACAAACGGAAGCCAGTTTTTCATCACACTTGCACCGACTCCTTGGTTAGACGGCAAGCACACCATTTTCGGCCGGGTGAAGAGCGGCATGCAGGTCGTGAAGAAGCTCGGCTTGGTCAAGACCGACAAGGAGGATAAGCCCGTGGAGGAAGTGAGCATAAAAAAGGCTTACATCGTCAAAGATGGCGACTTTGCGTAAAGAATAACCTTCCATTGCCTGAAGACCAAAATGAGATGACTCCAGCCCCCACGACGAGCCCACTGAAAGCGGCGCAACGTATATGTCTCTTCAAGGCCATACTGCTCAGAAGTGAGTTGTATGCGATATTCACGAACCGCCGTCACTACAGTGTTCCTTTGCGGCGCATCAGACCATTGTCTTTGGTATGCTGTAGAAGCGCCTTCGTTATTCATAACCGAGGACCCTGCCCTACGCTGTCGCTGAATCAGTAGGTATGGTTATTGATCACATATAGCTGTGGTCAGTCGCACGCCTCTACCAATGCAGGCGTGCATTTTGGTCGATTGCAGTATCGAGTAACAAGAGCGTCAATAGACTTATGGTATTTGTAAAAGCGAAATCAGCTACTCTAACGCCCCGTTGGGATGTATCAAGACCTTGGTATATCCCTCGATTCTCTGGTCGAACTTCTGGTAGGCTGTGGGAGCCTCGCCGATGTTGATTTCGTGAGAGATGATGAAACTGGGCTTTGCAACCCCAGCTGAGTTTACAGTGTTAGCCAGGCCTATCTCATCTTGCGAGCATGTCTTACCAATGATCATATCACGCAGGTACCTATTGTACGCCTTGACATTGCACTGTCCCGTGCCGAGAGACAAGCCCTACAAAGTCAGCCCAATGTTGCAAACCTTCAACCTATAGCGTACCTTTTCGAACAGCTTTCCAAAGCTGATGAGGATTTGGCCCTTTTGCGATTGAGAGTCGGGCGCTCCGGGGTCAGACGGGACATAGAGACCTGGTATTCCGAGGCCGCCCGTTGGTCGAGTGACGCCGATCAATTGCTCGAGAACGATGTTGGGCTGTTCCTTGCTCCCTGAGCTGTCGTTCGCCTGATAACCAACGGCATCTATAGCTCGGTCGACCATGCCGTCGTTCAGTTTGATGATCTGCTCCACAGGGTCGCTTGCTTTGAAATCGATCGGTATACATCCGATCTTTTTAGCAGTTTGCAGTCGCTCTGGGACGGTGTCGACGACGAAGACTCTGCTTGCGCCCCTCAAGATGCCGCTGTAGGCTGCCATCAATCCGACCGGTCCTGTCTGATATCAGCGTTGCTCGCTACGCATAGATGACGCGACTTACCAGCACCGAATACTGCCACACTTTCCCCAGATTTGAAACCCGACAATACCAGGCCATGCCAGCCGGTAGGGAAGACATCCGCCAGCAGTATGAAGTCTGCTTCGTGCTTTGTTCCTTTGGGAAGTTTGAGTGCGTTGAAGTCTGCGAATGGCACTCTGATGTACTGAGCCTGGCCACCTTGGTAAGGCCCCATCGCAACATATCCATATGCACCACCTGCAAATCCAGGATTGACTCTGTAGTAAATTAGTGCTCAAGGAAACGTGGACCAAAACACATCTATTGCGAGAAATCCAAGACTCACCCAGTACAAAAGGCTGTGCGGCCCTCTTCACAGTTCTGGCAACGCCCGTCTGCTACCTGGATAACACGTTAGCATATCTTGGGCTACCAGTTTGACCCTGAAGTTCTCCAGCTTACGTTGAACGGCATCACCACCCGATCGCCCTTCTCTATCAGCGTCACACCTGCGCCGGTTTCCACCACGATTCCCATGTTTTCGTGTCCGAAGACCAGCCCTGCTTCTGCAGCTGTGCGCCCTTGGTACCTGTACATCTCGTCAATATACGTTGTTTACCAAAATGGACATGGACGTACATGTGAAGGTCGCTGCCGCAAATGGCCGCCGTAGTGACCTTGACGATGACATCGTCTGGATGCTGGATTTTAGGCAACTCGATCTCTTTCACGGAAACTTTGAAAGGACCCTCGTAGTGAACGGCTTTCATCTTGTCTTCAGACATGTTTGCAGATATATCTGCAGCGGGCGTGTTTCCGGGGTCGTGATCCGGGTCGAGAAGGGGTACAATGGGTTGGCTTTCTTGCGTTGCAGCCATTTCGGGTAGTCGACTGTTTATGTATCTCGTCGGTTTAGCGGAATCTGTTGACGGGTGACGACTGTGCGGAGGTTCTGGACTTGGTCCTGGATTTGGCCAGACGACGCCCGCCTTCGCACTTTATAACCCCATTGTCGCTTGCTGGTAAAGTGGGCGTCATAATCGCTGTGAGGGGAATAAGAGGAGCCGAGGGGGCGGGCTCCGGATGCTGTCGATCCACTGTGGGGTAACTGACAGCGGGGGCACGCGGAGCGACGCGGATCGGGACGCCAACTCATGATTCGAGTAACAAATGATGTCCTTCTATTGTTTTCAGTTGTGATACAGAAGGAGGAGTAGTCTTGGAAAGTACGGTGAGCGAAAGATTTTATTATTATACCAGCTCTGCATAATACAAGACAAGACGTGCGGTTACGCTGAGATAAAACGAAGGTTCCGCTGTTCGGTCACCACATAAACACTGGAAAATTTACTGAGATGACCAACAGACTATGTTATATTGCTCCCGGAGAACCAGATTAGTGTTATTGAGAACCTTTAAGCAGGCAAGAACTGGTAACGGGAGCTGCGTAAGAGGATGCAGCGTAGTATGAAGAAAACATTTCTGAACACGAAAGATAGGCAATCATACGTCTGGGACACACCAATCATCGGGAAGAGGCATACGGCGCTGTTTGTTGCGCCTGCCGAGACGATTCATTACTCGAAGAGCGTTTCCATCTACATCGCCCTCTGCGACGCAAGCCTGGACGATGGGATCCTCAGTGATAAAACACTCAAGAGGGGCTTTTGGTTTCGAGAGGCTTCCAGGCGCCGAGGCGCGTCGACGTGGGACTTTAGGAGGGGTACGAGGGTAGAGGAAGTCGTCATTTGCGTGTTGCTTTTCCGGCTTCGAGGTTGGAGGAGTCGTAATGTGAGTCGTCTTGTCCATTGCTGTCGGGGTACTAGCAGCTTCCGCTCGCTGCTTCACCTTGCGATCTTTCACGACGACGGGCACAGGCTTCAAGAAATTCACCCCGACAGCCTCGAATTGAGCTTGGAGGTCATCGATATCCACCACCGCTTCCAGCGCCTTTATCTCGGTATCAAATCTCTTCCACCACGCAGCGCACATACTTCCCTCCCCGCTCTCTCTCTCGCTCTTTGCCCTCTTCCCCCACAACTCGCGTGCACGTAACCCCTGCTGTACGTCTGTGCATAGCTTTCGTGCATGCACTTCGCTCAGGCGGCTCAGCGGATCGAGAATCTTCACAATAGCAGCACTTGGCGAGCCCCCGATTGCCCTGCGCCAGGTTCGCGCGAGCTGTGCCATGTCTTTGTGTGCCGAGAGAACATTTTGGCATGTAACGATAACGCGGGTTTTCGGCGAGAGATGGCGCAGAGTGGTTTCGGAAGTCAGGTGAGAAAGCTTGAAATGGGCAATCTCTGTAGGAAGATCGAGGGGTATTGAGGATGTGCGTTCGGGACGTTTTGTCGTTGTGTTTGTAGTGGTTTGATAGGAATCGGCGAGCGTGCTTGGTTGTGGTGAGTGCTGAGGAGTCGCGGTAGTGCTCTGAGGAGGAGGTAGATCCGTTTGCGCACTATCCTCTCGTGGCCTAGGTATAGGGATCCAGTCGGTGAGTTTGGTGGAGTTGAGCAATAGTGCAGGTGGCCACTCGTCTAGGGTGTTGGAGTTTGGTGCTTCAGATGATGCCAGCTCTGCAGCCCCTGCATTGAGATCAAAAGTCTCGTTCGCGGTAGGCGCTTCCGTCACCAAAATCTTGGGCAAGTCTTTTTGCTCTTTGGACGCACGTCCCATTACTGGATGCCACACACGCCTCTGCAGCTTCTGTATAGTATGGATCCATTTTGTCGCATGCTTTCCCAGTCCCGAGTTGTGTTTCGAAGACACGTTCGACATTGCTGACAATCGTTTGCGTGATTTTGTCTTCGAGCACCTCAGAAAGCGAGGAACATATGATTTCTTCGCCCTACGACATATCTGATCGATATGGGTAGGGCTACTCTCGTGAGAGGGCGAGACTAGACTGCGACCTACATTAGAGCGATTTGGCCGAGAGAAGTTTACCGGTCTTGACATCCTGTTTCAGTAGTCGACTGGGCGTAGAGGAAAGGATGTTGCAACAAGGAGAGACTCGAGCCTGATACATTTGGGAAATTTCTCTCGTCAACCAATATCTTGGTACTAGGCGTATAGCCCAAACCATACAGAGCCAATCGCAATGCTTCTGTTGAGTACCCTGAACCAGACAAACCAACGAACCAGAGTATCGCCAGGAGGTGGTCAACCAGATGGCGGTCAGGACACAGTTGCAAATCGAGCTCGTGTGGTGTGGTGGGGATGCGTGATAGTGATTAAACTGTAAAGACGTGATATCGTGAATTATCATTTCTGTGCTCTTTAAAGCTACCCAAATACCGTGACAAAGGACAGAACTCCATAACGCTCGCAACAGTGCATCAGTCCACTAGGACAAGGAAAAGGTTCCACGCAACGACATCAATATGCTAGGTCGATGGATCGTCGTACCGGGGAGGGTCATGAGCTTCGTGGGACGTCCGATCATGCACTATTCACTGTTAAAGACCGAATTAGACAGCCATAACGAGACAGGCGGGAGGGCAAAGAGAAAGGGCGTCAAGGAGATTGTGAGTATCGGCGGGCGTAAACTTACTACAAACTGAGGGTCAAATCGCCACGGATACTGGCTTTGAGCTCAATCTCGATCTCAAGATTGGCCTCAAGCGTCAGCTTCAGACCATCCTGGTCCTCCAGCGAGCCCTTTTTCTTCTCGGCAGGATCCATGCGGTAAGGCTGGTTGGGGTCGGTGCCGCGCATGGGGATCTCTCCTCGCATGGCACGGGCGTGCGTTACGGGTCCATCCATGGATGTGCTATCGGGTCCGATGCGCTCGAACATGCCCATTTGATGGAGCTCGCCGTTGGCATCGGCTTCCTCGAGTGCCTCTAGTGAGGATGTCTTCATGTATTTTCCGTCCTCGATTCCCTTCTGAATGCGCTGGCGGCGAGCACGGCGCGATGACGACCGTGAGCGTGCCGACTGCAGGCCAGCCTCGCGCTTGTCCTGCTTCTTCTTGTTGATGGCCTTTTGCTGCTGCATCTCGGTGCGCTCATGCGGCTCCGAGTCCGAAGCATTGTTGTCGCCCATGATTTCGATGGGGAGGGGGTGGCGGCCGGGTGGGTGGAGGGTGGAGATTGGAGGAGGTGCAGTTCGTGGAGGGTATTACAGTACTCGGCAGGAGGGGACGAGAAACCACAGATGATGAGGGGAAAAGCGAGCTGGAGCTACTAGGTACAGGGCCAGGCAGTCCAAAAACAAGATTGATAGATGCCCGGGATGCACAAAGCACGTCCCTGTCATCGGTGCCAGTCCAGTTCCCGCGTCCCCGTGTCCAAGACAAAACGGTAAAACTGGCCGGTTGACGTCACGTCACATAGGAGAGTGGGGGGAGTGGATGGATCGTTACCGGCTGCATGCGCAAGGGCCAAGGGTGCTTACGTGGAGGCAGCGCCGATGATATGCTGCCGCCGGATGCGGCTGATGAGCAGATTGCATGTGCCAGGACGCGAGAAAGTTGGCAGCGGTGATTGTGCCTGGTGTTGGATTGGTTTCTGGCCGATCGATCGTACGTAATCGTCAACCGTGTCGAAACTCGCTCTCAAGTCGCAGAAAGATCAGGCTACAAGCAACTTGTACTCTTGATAATGCTGAAAATGTGTGGAGGGATTAAGCGTACAATATACTACAGCATTCTTGCAGTTAATTAAGATGCGTGAAGGTTCTAATGGCAGAATTGTTCATCGTCTGTTTTCTGGCTGGACAACACGGGAGGCTCGAGCTTGCAAGACACGAGTACAAGTACAACAAACATTCAATTGCTCAATGCGCAGCAAGTACAATCATTACACTACGTGAAGTTCCCCAAGCCGAACGCCTTCCCGGAAAGCTCCTGGATTCAAATGCTCCAAACATCGTGATATGGATTCGTGCAAAATTCGTTGCAAGCGCTCAGTTACTGCTCAAAATCAGCTCATCTGCTGCAGAATAAACCTAGATCAGAACTTACAGAAGTCCAAGCGTAAGGTCACCGTGAATCTTGGCCTTGAGCTGAATCTCAATGTCGAGGTTGAGCTCCAGGCGCAGACGAAGTTGCTCGCCCTTGCTGTCGCCGCCCTCCTCCTCGCCGCCGCCGCCGCCTGTCAGGCCACCAAGGGCCTTTCCGGCGGTGTTGCCAACCTGGCCGACCGCCTTGCCGGCGGTATCCTGGACCATGTCGCCGGCACCACCAACGAGCTCGCCTCCGGGAACGTTCTCGGTAATGTCGTCGAGTGGGCCGCCTCCCTTGCCGCCCTTCTTCTGGCGCTGGCGGTTGCGACGACCTCCAGAGGCAGAGACGTCTGACCGGGCGACAGACTCGCTGTCGGAATCAGCACCACGTCGCCCGCGGCCTCTGGATTGGCGGCGCCTCGATTGCGACTTCTGAGGCTGAGCTTCGGGTTCAGAGTCATCGGCGTTGGCGTTGGATTGCTTCTTTCCTGCGTCCTCTTGCTCAGCCTCTGCGCCTTCACCATCGCTTTCGGGGGCGGGAGTGGACTGCTGCTGGGGCTTCTTGTTGCCCAGCTTCTTCGGTGTCTTCTTCTCGGTTTTCTTACTCGATGATTCGGCGCTGCCCTTTCCTCCGACAGAGGCGTTGGCGTCGGCCTGTCCCTCTCCCTGGACGGAGTTCTTGGTTTCCTCAACAGTGTCGGCCATGGTGGTGAAGGATGGTGGGTGGAATTTGTGGGGTGGTGCTCTCTGCTCGTCTCGCGGACCGCTGTGGTGATGGGGATTCTAGAAGTGCCAGCCCGACAGACAGCGGCCAAAACGTTAATAAGAAGAATGCGACAGGACGGGAACCGGTTTACGACAAAAGGTACCGCAATCCCTGTATGACGGTATGCACGCTGACGCAACAAAGTGATTGTGGGGCGACAGCAGCACATTTACAAGTCCGCTTCCAGTTACCTATGCCGCGCGCCACGCCAGAAACCTGAACGAAGCCCATCCCTGCCGCCCGTCTGCCAACTTCGCTTCCTCATCCCCGCCCGGCTTCCTTCATTGGCTGGCCTACTTAGCTGCACACAGCAAGCGCAATGCTCCCAATTGAGCAGACCGTCCGCTTTCAAACCTCGACTTGAGAGGTTGGGGCGGAGACCGCATCCTCGGCGCCCTCCGCGTAGTCCGCAACATCGGGTTGCGGTAACGTAACTGCGGGCGACTCGATCGAGCATGGGCCTTGTGCATCCTCGGCTTCTTCCCCTTCTCCTTCTCCTTCTCTTTCTTCCATGGCAGCATCCAAGTCCAACAAAGGCTTCAGTACCTACATAGGTTCCTGGACAGCTCTCTCCTCGAATCACCAGCATGAAAAGACGTTGAGCTAACAGACGTTTGAAACGGCGCCAGCAAGCGTAGATCGGGATCTCCCGTGACCTCGGCCCGAGCGCCTGCACAAAAATTATCTCACCTTACAGACGTGTTGCGTGGCTCCGTACCTAATCGACGGCCAGCCACCACCCACCATTGGATCACCGTAGTGGAGCCCCAACGTCCCGTGAGACCCGGAAAGATGGCGACCCCAGACGAGCAGGAAGCAGCGAAGCAGCGGATCATCAAGCACATGAACGCAGACCATCATGATTCGGTACGCTCTACCTGATAGGAACTTGTTCGAACTGTCTAACATCAAGACCAAGATCCGCCGTTATCTCGAAGTCTACACTTCCAAGACTGCTTCGCAGTGCCGCAAGGCCAAGATGACAGACATCGACCTCGTCAAGATGCGGTTCGACTGTGGCGGTCAGGGGGCAGTCATCCCCTTCGACCCCCCGCTGAAGTCGCTTCGCCAGGCACGAGAGCGTCTTGTTCAGATGGACGAAGACTGCCTGCACATCTTAGGCGAGAGTGGCATATTCATTACCCAATATGTGCCGCCCTACGCCAAACTTGGCCATCTTCTCAACTTCAGCCAATGCCTGTTGGTGTATCTGCTGCTTCCTCGCGGAGCCAACTTCACCCCCGGATCGTTGTTGTATGACAACGTGCTTATTCACGTCCCAGCGTTTGCCGAGTTCATTTTGCAAGTTCGATGGTACATTTTGCCCGCCATGGTCGGCATCCATCTTGCCGAGGCCAGCATCATGGCAAAGAAGTTGTCCAAGCATGCTCTCACTTATGTGGAGCCAATCTGGTGGCTGTGGGTGGGGAGCAGTTTTGTGGAGGGTGTTACGAGCTTCTGGAGGTTGAACAGCTGGATCGAGAAGAAGCGCGCGAAGACACATTGAGAGGTCGTTAGCATCGTGGGGAGTTTATTCAGCGTCTAATAGCATTAATAGATGATATACTTGTTATGTTTGTAGCTTTCCTTTCATAACTTAGACCCTTAAAACAATACAGCTATTCTGCGTGGATTGTGGGGACAGTTGCGGTGTCTATTTTGAGACGAAAGTGCATATACTTCGTAGCAGTTCGAAAGTGATATGAAGAACGAAAAACTGCCATCTGATGAGTTTTATACACGTTATAGTATTTACTCTTCATCAAACTCTCATCAAATC
>WODD01000037.1:0-14467 GCA_019775935.1 Neoascochyta sp. HWLR27 | reverse complement strand
AGTCGGTTATCACGTCGGTCTCATAATTCCAGTTATGACTGCTCACAGCAGCAGATATCCGAAGGTCGCCAGTTCGAATCTGGCAGGGGACATCTTCTTTTTGTTCACGCGATGTCATGGGTTTGAGTTGACTACAACGTTATTGGGCACTTCTTGATATCAGTTGGGGGAATGACACAGTTTTTGCGCGTGTAGACAGCATCCCGCGGATAAGGCTCCTGCGCTCCGGCCTCGGCGGAGCTTAATCGATAACCGTTCGGGATTTTTGTGGAGTCATTGGCAGCCCGTACAGTCACGGTCTCTGCGTCAAAACTCTCGTCTTTCCTTTCTATCCTTCTACGACATAATGGCGATGCGAATTTCCTCCAACCTTGCGCGTGCTGCCTTGCGAGCACCCCGCGCTCAGTATGCGGCGATCCGCTATGCTTCGTCTGCGGCGGCCTCGATCAAAGAATCGAGCCTTCCCCAAGAGCTCAAGGACTCGATTGCTGTATGTACAATCCCCGTTCGCAGTCCTACAGAGTTCTAACCTACTCAGCGCGAATCGACTCTCCCCGCCGCCGATCCGTCGTCCAGCTCAAAGACCGCCGGTCTTGTGAACCAACAATTGCCGTTCATGGTTCCGACTTACGTGCGCCCGCCGCCAATGTTCGAGAAGGGTGAAGGATGCTACATGTGGGATGTTGAGAACAGGAAGTACCTGGACTTCACAGCTGGTATCGCCGTCAATGCGCTGGGGCACTGCGATCCGGGTGTTGCGCAGGTCATCAGCGAACAGGTACAGCCACACGGCAGCAGTAGCTGATGGAGATGGTTACTGACCTGTGTACAGTCTAAGCAGCTCATGCACACTTCGAACCTCTACCACAACCCATACACTGGTCTGCTCTCCAAGCAGCTAATCCAGCTTACACACGCCACTGGTGGTTTCGCCAGCGCGACGCGTACGTTCATCTGCAACAGCGGCGCCGAGGCCAACGAGGCCGCCATCAAGTTTGCTCGTAAGGTCGGAAAGTCCGTATCATCCACCAAGGACAAGTACGAGTTCGTGTCGTTCCACAACTCTTTTCATGGCCGCACCATGGGAAGTTTGAGCGCGACCCCCAACCCCAAGTATCAGGCCCCATTCTCGCCCATGGTACCTGGATTCCGTTATGGTACCTTCAACGACGTTGCTGGCATCAATGATCTGGTTACAGACTCGACATGCGGTGTCATTGTTGAGCCCATTCAGGGAGAAGGCGGTGTCAACGTTGCGACTCCGGAGTTCCTCCTCGCTCTCCGCAAGCGCTGCACGGAGGTCGGCGCAGTCTTGATCTACGACGAGATTCAGTGCGGTTTGGGTAGGACGGGCAACTTCTGGGCACACTCTCTCTTCCCCAAAGAGTGCCATCCCGATATTGTGACCACTGCGAAGGCACTTGGCAACGGTTTCCCCATCGGCGCCACGATCGTCAACGACTTTGTCTGCGACAACATCAAGACTGGCGACCACGGCACAACATTTGGCGGTAACCCTCTTGGAAGCCGTGTGGCCTCCTACATCCTTTCGCGCTTGTCATCCCCAGAGATTCTCGATGCTATCCCCGCCAAAGAGCAGGCCTTCCGCAAGCACTTCAGCTCTCTGCAGGAGCGGTTCCCGAACGAGATCAAGGAGATTCGCGGCAAGGGCTTGATTCTGGGTCTCCAGCTTGACACCGACCCGACTCCGATCGTCACCGCTGCGCGAGAGAGAGGGCTGCTGGTCATTACCTGCGGAACGAACACCCTGAGGTTTGTACCTCCGTTGACAATCACTGAGGGTGAGATTCAAGAGGGTATGCAGATCCTGGGCGAGGCAATGGAGAGCGTCTGGAGTAAGCATGAAGATGTTGAGGGGACCCCTGGTCAGCAAGAGATGAAGTGATTGTAGTTTGTGTTCTACCATCTATACCAGTTCTTAGCATGGCGTTCTGTTTATAGACCCCTCATATCGAGCAATTGAGCGGACCCGATTTCTCAGCACACATGAACAATATTTGCCTTTACTTGTCGCCTTCATTGTGTGAGCTCTCTCACTTCAGGTGGTGAGTGTGCGCTAAATCCGTTAGCGTGTATCTTATCTCCGGCAGGTGCATTGCTTGGCTGCTGTTGCCTCCTTCTCCCAAAGTTATACGTTCACACAGCAGCTACACCACACATTGGAGTTCTCGCCATCGGCTGATAGAAACTTCCATCAATCAGGTTTGCTGGGAAGGCAAAGCTTTATTGAGCACCCGCCGTTGGAAATGCGCTCGTTGCTTTGCGACGGCAGCATGCAGCAAGCGGCAGCACCAACACCAGCCCAGGAAGAGAATCAATACCAGGTTCGCATTGACGAAGGGGTTACTTCTCCACGACCTCAAGCCAGCTCTACCTCTACGGCCACTCCGTCCACGCCTCTCACCTCCGTTTCTTCTTCCACAACTGATGAAGGCAGCCTGTTCAAAGATATCAGTCATTATATAGCACTTGGCTGCCTTCATTGCGATGGCTCACTACAAAAACTACAACACACTGACTCCAAGAGTAGCTGGAACGAGTTGGTTTATGCTGATCTCACTAACGAGGTAAAGCAAATTATCGGCGCCGAAACAGCAAGGTTACTCAATGCCCAATGGATACGGATCTTCCTTCACCGACCCCAATCTCAAATCGCAAATCAATCCAGCATTGTCCGTGTCCATTTGCTCCCTGAGGATTGGGCTAGGCGCTATGTTGACCGCAATGTCAAGAGCTTGAGAAATGCACTGCGCCAATTGCTCTATCGAATCGACACGTCGCCGAGTGTTTGGGCTGGAGATCATGCAAACGCCGAACTTCAATCTTTCGACCCTTGGATGAGTGCAAGACCGGAATCTCTCTACTACCTTTTCAACAAGCTCCCTTCACCTGATCCAAACCCAGCCAAAATCAAAAGCCGGTATACCCGGAAAGCCATCCATGAACTTCTCGAGTCAGCCGCCGCATCTGAGTGGGACGAATGGGGTGAGCAACCGCTTGCCGGTCTGAGGACCAGACTCTACCCATATCAAGCACGATCAGCGAGCCTGATGATCGAAAGGGAATCTGCGCCCCAATTGCAACTAGATCCACGGCTCGAAGTTCGATTGTCGCCCAATGGGCAGGAATACTACTTCGGCGCCCGTGATGGATCATTCCTGCAAGAGCCACGTTACTATGAGACACCAAGGGGAGGTATACTAGCCGAATCGATGGGCTTGGGCAAGACCATCATCTGTCTGGCGGTCATCCTTGCAACCAAAGGGCAGTTACCACAGATTCCTGCCCTGTATCAACCGCCCCCTCCTATCCGCGATCGCGTTGGCAGCCTAGCTGATATGGCAGCTTCGATCATAAACCGTCACGGAATCCCTTACAAAGTGGATATCGAGCTAGCTGAAACTGTTCAGAAGGAGGATTATACGATGGCAAAGAACGCACTGAGCCGCAATATTCCTCACTACGAGCTACCACCTGAGCTTCCTCGCATGAACAGATCGACAAGAATGCCGCCCGCACGTCAACTTGTCATGTGCTCTGCTACCATCATCATAGTACCTCGAAACCTGCTGCACCAGTGGCAATCAGAAGTCAAGAAGCATGTTCTTTCTGGAGGTCTTCGTGTGTTAGTGGTGGATTCAATACCCACACGTGCCAGTAAGGCTAAGATACTGACTGCCGAAAACGAAAACATGGAATTTGTGAGCGAGGTGCCTGCACCCACCGAGCTCATGAAGTACGATGTGATAATTTTCACTCGCAATCGGTTCGAACAGGAGATCAAGGACGGATCCGATACTTACGGTCGGCGAGCAACAGTTGGTGTCGCTCGTCTATGCAACTGCCCTTATATTGGCTCCTCCCGGATACCTGATTGTAACTGTGTCGGCAGTGGCGAAGTTTACGAGTCACCCCTCCAAAAACTGCATTTTCTTCGAATTCTAATCGACGAAGGACACCATTTCAGCAGCTCCATTTCCAACGCTGTTTTAGTTGCGAAGCAGATCCAGGCTGAAAGACGCTGGGTAGTTTCTGGTAGTAAGTATAGCCTCTTTGAATTATGCTCCACCTACTGACGTATTTAGCACCTGCAAAGAACTTGGTCGGCGTTGAAGTCGATATGTCTACCCTTAGCGCGGATACGTCTGATCCTTTATCACTTCGACAATCGACTATTGAGCAACGGAAAACCTTCAGCCTCGACGATGATACCACAAAATCTGCAAAAGCTTTGGGTTTGCTGGCTTCGAACTTCCTTATGGTGGACCCATGGTGTGATTCCATTCTAGACGGCGGCTTAGAATGGGATGATTACATCTATCGTCACGAGCATCACAACCGGAAAACATATTCAGGTTTTTCATCTTGCTTTCTCCGAACCCTGGAGGGACTCGTAGTCAAAACTCGACCTGAGGATGTCGAAAAAGACATCTTGTTACCGCCCATGAGGCACCGTGTGGTCTACATAAAGCCATGTTGGTTCGACAAGATGACAGCCAATCTTTTCGTCCAAGTGCTTCGGGCTAATGCCATTACTAGTGAACGGACAGACGTCGATTATCTCTTCCACAAGAACAGCGTCAAGTCTCTTCACAGCTTGATTAGAAACTTGAGACAATCCAATTTTACGTGGACAGGTTTCAGTCTTGCAGATATTGAAAGTACCCTGGAATCTACTGAGAGATACCTGACAAAAGCGAATAAATCTTGCACTCTGGAAGATGAAAACTCGCTTCTGGAAAGTAGTCGTGTCATATCCCGGCTACGTCACTCTGAAGAATGGAAGGCATTAAGTCGAGCCCACGAAGTCGGTGTTGCTATCGAGGCCTGGCCAAAAGATTCCGAGGAGGTCTTCGCTCTTACTTACCCCAAAAAGCCTGCCTTGTTGGGCTTGACACAGCTACTCAGCGGCCAATTGCATGTGGACAGTCACATACTTTCAAAAGATCCTTCCACGGGCCTTGTTCAGGTCGGTCAAATTGCAAGATCAAATATCGTTGCTGCAAATGAGATCCAGGAGGGATTTGAAGAAACTGATAGTCCAATGGTCGAATCACCACTGAGTAAGACTGGGGTTCCGGCCTCATGCGTCGGAGATTCTCCATTGACCAGTCGTCGAGTATCGACGTCGGCTAGCAAGACATCACCCCAGACAACAGAGAAAGAGGAAAAACCCATCTCCACACCAGCACGTCCAAGGAAACGAAAATTTACTCACGCCGACGAGGTGGCACACTTACCAACTGGCTCACCATTGCGAGAAACACGTGTCGTGGGCACTACATCTGCGAAACTCACCTACCTGATTGACCGAGTGGTGGAATTTCAAGCCACCAAAAAGATCATCATATTCTACGACGGTGACAATGCAGCGTTCTACATCGCGCAGAGTCTAGAGATGCTCTACATCAACCATCGCATCTACGCTCGGACACTGGAAAACACGAAACGATCCGAGTACGTTGCATTGTTTAATGAAGACCCAGACGTTCGAGTCTTGTTAATCGATGTGGCGTGTGGTGCCTTGGGCCTCAATCTCAATGCTGCCAGTGTCGTTCTCATCATCAATCCCATCAACCGCCCCAGTATCGAGGCCCAGGCCATAAAACGAGCTCACCGTATTGGTCAGACAAAAGAAGTGCTGGTCGAAACATTGGTATTGGAGAACACAATCGAGCATGCCATCTTCGATCGCGCGAAGAACATGTCTCGCGCCCAGCACCTGGAAGCCAAAGAGCTAGAAGACGACCAGGGAGTTGTTCAGATCATTCAAAACGCACAGATATTCGATATCAATCCAGAAGAGGAGAAAGGCATGGCAAAATATGCATTGCTCAATACTCCACAACAAGTTTTCGGTCGTGCAGACCGGGACAAGTACCACCGGTTTGGTTTCAAGGAAACAGAAATTTCAGGAGAATCAAAGAAGAAGCCAAGAACAGCAAAAAGTGACATAAGAACTGGCAAGAATCACACTGGTGATGGTATTGATCTGGAGACTACGACAAACAACGTCTTTACAGAACGGCCTATACCGAACCATGGGCGTCAGGTTGATATTCAACTCGATCATCGGGTTTCCGAACTGCCAGTCTCGAGTATGTTCGGTGGATGAGTCTGCGCATGGGCTTGACCGGCAGGTAGCCGAGATCAAAAGATTACACTGTCCTCCAAATTCAATCCAAGCGCCGAGGCTGCCACTATCACTGGGCGTAAGGACGAGCAAAAGCCCTATCCCTCTGAAGTTACGCGGCTACTAGTCTATCACTGGGCACGCGGGCCAAGTTCGCAACATCGGCACACGCGGAGCGGCACTTGCACCGTCGAACGCTTCGAGTAACTGTCTTGCTGTTACAGTGGAGATTGGGCGCTGGTTTACGAGACTTTGATTTTGATTTTTGATACTCGATTTTCTACTTCCCAATTCGAAAATGCGTTCTCAATGCACCAAAATTTCCGAGCGCAGGCCTTAAATGCGGAGGCGGGGGCCAAGATCTCCTCCTCTCAGCCACCACCGCCAAGGTCAGCTATCTCTCAGCTGCCACGGCTAAGTTGCCGAGCAGCGTACGAGCAACAGCACCGAGGAATCCCCCCATGGCTTCTTGGACTGTTCACCAAGGACAAGACCAACGATGACGCATCTCTAGCTTCAATTGGAAGGTGATCAAGAACCAGAAGCCAGCATCGATTTCGTGTAAATATATAAATGCTAGGACTAGCACTCAGTAGAATATTCCACAGCTCTACTCTGCGGTTCTCTGCGGGTCATTGGCATTATTCATACCGTCACTATGGTCCAGATCATTTCCCTTGCGCTTTGCTCCGCCCTTATGGGTTTGAGCAAGGCAGCTGCTCTGGGCTCCGCCGAAGAATATGCTGATGGCTCCGTGCACGCCCGAATTATGGGCATGAAGATGGCAAGTCTACAGAAACGATAAAAGGACGCAAAACTGACATTCTGTGCAGGCCCAATGGGACGCTGAGCTTGCGGCAGGCGCCATGGATAGCACGCAGTATCCCGAGCTTGGTTTCACCAAGTGTGAGGGGGGATTCGCTGAGGCAATCCCAGGAGACGCCAACAACACGTTTAGGTGCAACAACGTAAGCTACAATAGTATGTGTTGGTGTTTAAGCTGACATGCAATAGATTGATCTGTATCACTTCCTTCCACACGCTCAACTGGGCAGTGTCGGACAGGGATCATCCTCTTGGGGTTGGACCTCAGAGGATGGCCGAGAGTTTGTGGCCATTGGTCAGTTTGACGGCACTGCTTTCGCCGAAATCAGCAGTGAGGGCAAACTAGTCTATCTTGGTCGTCTACCTCAGTATGACCCTGTCGGCTCAAGGTGGAGAGAAATCAGGATATTGAGGGATTACGTCGTCATTGGATCTGAGGCTATCAAGAGCGGTGTCCAGATTTTTGATATGAAGAAGCTGCTCACCCTGGATCCAGAGAATCCCACAAACTTCACCCAGGAGGACCTCACGGGATACTGGAATGAGCTCCCTGTTGGACGAACCCACAACATTGTAGTCAATCAGGAGCTCAACTATGCTATGGCTGTGGGTTCTGTAGGAGGAAACGAGACGATCAGGGTTAGGGGTGACCTGCCCTGCCGTGGTGGTTTGATCTTCCTGAACATGACAGACCCCTCCAATCCTACTAGCCCAGGCTGTGCAGCCGGAGATGGCTATGTCCACGACGCGGAGTGCCTCGTATATCGAGGTCCTGATACGAGGTACCAAGGCAGAGACATCTGCTATGGCTACAACGAGGACACACTGACCATCTACGACGTGACCGACAAAGTCGGCAACGTTACTAATATCATCTCGAAGACCTCGTACCCAGGCGCAGAATACGTGCACCAAGGCGTTGTCAACGACGAGCAAAACCAAGAATACATCTTCCTTGACGACGAATTCGACGAGCGCGACGCCACTGTCGGACCCATGACCCAGGGTCTGCCCACCACTCACATTCTCGATATCCGCGACTTGGAGAACCCGCACTATTCTGGCGTCTACGTCGGTAAGCGCCGCGCCATCGACCACAACCAATACATGGTCGATGGATACCTGTACCAGTCCAACTACGGAGCCGGTCTCGCCGTGCTGGATGTCAGCTCCGTCACCAAAGACCCCTCAGGCGCCAGTATCTGCGAGTCAGGTTTTTTCGACATCTACCCCGAAGACGACGAGGAAGAGGGCGGCGGCACAGTTGCGTTCCTCGGTACGTGGTCATCGTATGCGGCGTTCAGATCCGGCTTCATCTTCGTTCACACTATTGAGCGCGGATCCTTCGTCGTAAAGATGACTAGCAAGGAGTGTCCCAGCCCAGCCGTCTGCAAGGCCGACAGCTGCCTATCGGCTATGCGCGCGAGCAGCATCGAGGGCAGACTGGAGGCGAGTCAGGAATTCTGCGATAAGTTCATGGTCAGGAAGAACGAGGATGTTGCGGCGCTTCCAACTTACGCAAAGGAAGGCTGCGAGGAGGATGTCGCGCGGGTTAGTAGTGCGTGTGCCTGTGTGCCTACTACGGCGGTGCCGGAGCTACCACGGACGACAAGTCGAGCGCCTGTCCCGACTGTTTTGCCGCCTAGGAATTAGAGGGATGTCTCACATATTGTATAGGAAGCGGACAATAACGATTATGCTCTGAATATCTCCACACCTCGTGGATATTTAACAGGAGCTAGTACTGAGTTATGTACTGAGTTATGTACTGAGTACCTACACGCACTCAAGCTATTGATTGGGTACAGTGGTGAGCTATGTACTGGTATCTCCAACGTCTTTACCATGACCACTGATATTGGTTGCTTATCACCCGCTCTTTCTGCAACACGAGTCACCCTTATAATACACCACAACTCTCCTGTTCAGCCATGCACTTGGGGTGCCTTCTCCGACTCAGCGAGACTTGGTCTCAGATACTCTGGCTTCTTGCGAGAGACACGATGTAGTAGGATGTGGCCGAAGGCAGCGCTCACAATGAAGTAAATGATAATATATATAGTTGTCGTTTCCATCTCGTATATGTAGAGGTGGAGGCGTATTTAAAGACAGTGTAGAGATGGAGCCTGAGGCGAGGGAAACGCAGACAGGCATGGCTAGAGGATATACACGTTTCACTATAGATCGACTGGCGAGAGTGAGACATGTCAGCAGAAGTGCGACTGCTGACTGCAGATACGACGAGGTGACAACGGAGATAGCGGGGATAAATTTCCAGGTGGGCATCTTTTTGCGCCCCGCCATCATTTTGCATCCCACTTCAACCCCGCGACGGCGACAGAACCATGGAGGAAGACCGCGCCGCTACAAACATCGGGCCCGATGTGCCCGATCTGGACGAGACAATGGCCTCGGAGCCTGCTGTTGTAGCAAAGCAGCCCCGCAAGCGCTTCGTCGGGCGCAAGACAGGCGACAAGGCGGAGCCGTCGGCGGACCCGAATGCGAATATCGAGGACTCGAGTGCTATCCAAGGTGTGAGGCGCATTCAGTGCTGTCTATAGGATGGTAGTAGGGTACTAATGGCATCCAGTGGCACAACCTCGTCGCACTGCCCACGCGCTGAACGCCATCCCCGACGAGATTCTACACGACAAGGACATCAACGAGGCGATAGCACTGCTGCCGCCAAACTACAGCTTCGAGATCCACAAATGCATCCACCGCATTCGTACGTCGGGCGCAAAGTCGATTGCGCTGCAGTTCCCAGAGGGTCTGCTACTCTTCGCCACGACCATCTCGGACATCCTTACCCAGTTCTGCCCGGGTATTTCAACCCTCATCATGGGCGACGTCACGTACGGCGCGTGCTGTATCGACGACTACACGGCGCGCGCGCTGGGCTGCGATCTGCTGATCCACTACGCCCATAGCTGTCTGATCCCCGTGGCCGTGACGCAGATTGCGACGCTGTACATCTTCGTCTCCATCAGCATCGACACGCAGCACCTCGTCAACACCATCGTGGCCAACTTCCCCACGGGCAAATCCATTGCCCTTGTCGGCACCATCCAGTTCAACGCCACCATCCACGGCATCGTCTCGACCCTGCGCCGCGAAGGCTACAACCCCATCGTCCCACAAATCGCGCCCCTCTCCAAGGGCGAAGTCCTCGGCTGCACATCCCCCTCACTAGCCATCAAACCCGGCCAGCTCAACGCAAAGGGCAAAGAGGAGGAAGTCGCCGACATGATTCTCTACCTCGGCGACGGCCGCTTCCACCTCGAGAGCGCCATGATCGCGAACCCAGCCCTGCCCGCCTACCGCTACGACCCGTACTCCCGGCGTCTAACGCACGAAACATACGAGCACGACTCCCTCTACAGCCTGCGCCGCACCGCGATCCTGACCGCGCGCAAGGCCACATCCTGGGGCATAATCCTCGGCTCGCTCGGCCGCCAGGGCAACCCGCACACACTAACCCTCATCGAAGACGCGCTCAAGCGCCAGGGCATCCCCGTCGTCAACCTGCTGCTCTCCGAGATCTTCCCGGGTAAACTCGCCATGATGCCTGACGTCGAGGCGTGGGTGCAAATCGCGTGTCCGCGCCTCAGCATCGACTGGGGCTACGCTTTTGCCCGGCCCCTGCTGAGCCCGTACGAGGCGCTCGTGGCGCTGGGCGTGCGCGACGCCCCGTGGTTGGATGAGGAGGAGGCCGCTGCGCAGAGTACGGGTGGGGAGAGGGAGAGGGCGAATCTTTATCCCATGGACTTTTATGCGCGCGAGGGCCTGGGGAGGACCACGGAGAAACATGTTCAGGCTGCGGCGGAGGTGCAGATTGCGGCGTGAGCTTGGGAAAGTGGTGGTGGTGATTGCATAGGCGGCGTTTGGCGTTTGATCAAAGATACGGGTCGAGTTTGGTCGGTTCAATGGCTCAGTTTTCTGTGATTCGTTGTGTGGCTTGGTGTGACGATGATTTTACTTCTTCGCCTCTATACCATTTCCCCGTCTCTCGAGTGATGTATTTGTTTTTCTTGTCTACAGAATACGCTTCGTGCAAGCGCAACGGGTATCGTGCAATGCCAATCTGATCTACAAGGCAACATGGCGCGTTTCAATCCAATCCAATCCAATCCAACCCATAACACCCAACCTCTCTCAATCCTCAACCTCAGGTCTCAAATCATCGTCCTCCTCATCTCCCTCTTCCCCTCCCCCCTCCCCTTCCTCATCCCCATCGCCACCCTCCAAATCCGGATCCACCTTCCTCCCTAGGTCCACATCATCAAGAAACGACCTCCCTCTCAGCGCCTCGGGCAGGTACTCCTGCTTGACGCGCCCGTTGACGAAGTCGGGGTTGTATTTGTACCCGTCGCCATAGCCCATGGACTTCATGAGTTTGGTGGGCGCGTTGCGGATGTGGTGCGGGATAGGCAGGGCAGCGACGCCGGGCTCCTTGAGGGCTTCCATGGCGGCGTTGAGACCACGGTAGGCGCGCGTCGATTTGGGCGCGAGTGCAAGTGCTGTGACTGTGTGTGCGAGGTTGATGCGGCATTCCGGCATACCGATCTTTTCGCATGCAGAGTACGTGGCTGTGGCGAGGGAAAGCATCGAGTTGTCGGCTAGCCCGACGTCCTCGGACGCCACGATGATGAGGCGGCGGGCGATGTAGCGGGGGTCTTCGCCTGACTGCAGCATGCGAGCGAGGTAGTAGAGAGCAGCATCGGGGTCGGAGCCGCGGAGAGATTTGTGCAGGGCGGAAATGGTGTCGTAGTGCTGGTCGCCGGCGCGGTCGTAGACGAGGGTTTTGGTGAGACTTTGCTGGATCTTTTCCTGTGTCATATCGGGGCTTTTGGCGAGATTCATGGCGAGTTCGAGAAGATTCAGAGCGGTGCGGGCGTCGCCATCGGAGAAACGAGCAAAGTAGGAGAGCATGGCGTCGTCAAGGAGGGGCGAGGTGGTAGGTTCGGCGGTCAGCGCGCGCTTGAGAATGCGGACTAGGTCCTCCTCTTTGAGATCGTCCAGTGTGAAAGTACGGCAGCGGCTCAGCAGGGCGCTAATGACTTTAAAAGACGGATTCTCGGTGGTGGCAGCGATGAGCGTGATGGTACCAGCTTCTACGGGCCCGAGGAAGGCGTCCTGCTGCGTCTTGGAAAAGCGATGCAGCTCGTCGCAGAAGACAATGGTACGGCGGCCAGTGAGATGAAGCTCACGTGCGGCCTCTGCGAATATTTTGCGCACCTCTTCGAGCTTGGTGCTGGTGCTGTTGATTTCGACGAAGCGCGCACCAGACGAGTTGGCTATCAGCCGGGCAACCGTTGTCTTGCCCGTGCCAGGGCGCCCCCAGAGCACCATGGATGGCAGGCGGCCTTCGTCAACCATGCTGCGCAGGATGCCGCCCGGGCTGACAAGAGCCTGGCCGCAGACAAGGTCGAGGGAGGTTGGGCGCATGCGCTCGGCCAGAGGCATGGCGTCCTCGACGGCCTTGAGGTGGCGGGCGCGCTTGGGCGCAGACAGCGAGTGGGTGTCGGCATTGGAGGCGTCGGCGATGGAGTCGAGAGGGCGTTTAGAGGTCAGCGGGGGAGGCGGTGACGAGGTGAGGGGCGCAGGCTTGGACGTGGACCGCAGCGGCGCGAAGAAGCCGTGGGTGCGGGGGGTGCCATTGTTGCTGGTGGAAGCACTGGCATTGGCATTGAGGTCGATGAGGTGGTCGTGGCAGTCGCTATCGAGGTGTTCGTTGATCAGGGCATCCTTGACGTCCTTTGCGCACACGGGACAGCTGACCATGGCGAGTCGAGGCGCTGGAGAGGGAGAGTCGCGTGTAGAGAGACGCGTCGACCGATATCGGATTTACCTCGGCATGACGCCCTTGTTCCCTGTCCGCCCGCTTGCTCACTGCCAGACGGAAGCACGCAATTCTGCCCTCGTCTGCCAGCATTGCTCGCCCTCTCTCAGCCGCCATCAATGAGGAGAACAGTCACCGCTGCCCCGACCTTGACCTCAACCTCGACCTCAGCTCTCCGGCACTTCCTCCCTCCTCTTCGCTCTTGCCCTCTCTTCCCCCACCACCCCCACCACCCCGCCATGTCGACCGCCCCCCGTTTCAAGCCCGCCGCACGCGTTGCCGGCCAGAAGCAGGATGTCTGGTCCATTGTCAACGAGGCCGCCGCCGCCTCGCCCAAGCAGCCCATCGTCAATATGGGCCAGGGCTTCTTCGGATACAACCCCCCCAAGTTCGTCCTCGACGCCGCCAAAGCCGCCCTCGATGTCGTAGAGTGCAACCAGTACTCGCCCACGAAGGGCCGCCCGCGCCTCAAGAAGGCCCTCGCCGACGCCTACTCGCCCTTTTTCGGACGCACCCTCAACCCCGAAACCGAAGTCACCATCACAACCGGCGCCAACGAGGGCATGCTCAGCGCCTTCATGGCCTTCCTCGAACAGGGCGACGAGGTCATTGTCTTCGAGCCTTTCTTCGACCAGTACATCAGCAACATCGAGATGCCCGGCGGCAAGGTCGTCTACGTGCCCATGCACCCTCCCAAGGACGGCGCCACAAAGACAACCTCGGCCGCCGAGTGGACGCTCGACATCGCCGAGCTCGAAGCCGCCATCACCGACCGCACCCGCATGATTGTCCTCAACTCCCCACACAACCCCATCGGCAAGGTCTTCTCCAAATCTGAGCTCCAGGCCATTGCCGACCTCGCTGTCAAACACAATATCATCATCCTCTCCGACGAAGTCTACGACCGCCTATACTACGTCCCCTTCACGCGCGTCGCCACCCTCTCCCCCGAGGTCGCTTCCCTGACCCTGACCGTCGGCTCAGGCGGCAAGAACTTCTACGCAACAGGCTGGCGCGTCGGCTGGCTGATCGGGCCCGAGGACCTGATCAAGTACGTCAGCGCAGCCCACACACGCATCTGCTACAGCAGCGTATCTCCACTGCAAGAAGCCACCGCCATCGGCTTCGAGCAAGCCGACGCGCACAACTTCTGGGACGACAGCAAGCGCGAGATGAAGGCAAAAATGGACAAGTTCACCGCCGTCTTCGACGAGCTGAACCTGCCCTACTCGGACCCCGAAGGCGGCTACTTTGTGCTCGTCAACATGGCAAAGGTCCACCTGCCAGACGACTATGACTTCCCCCCGCATGTCGCTGAGCGGCCGCGGGATTTCAGACTGAGTTGGTTCCTCATCAAGGAGGTTGGTGTTGCTGCGATCCCCCCTACTGAGTTCTTCACCCCAGGGAATGCGCATATTGTTGAGGACTGGTTGCGGTTCGCTGTCTGCAAGGAGGACAAGGTACTTGATGAGGCAATGGAGAGGCTGAGGGGGTTGAAGAAGTATATCAAGGAGTAGATTAAGCATATATGTGTTTTGAATATAACATATGAGGAAGAACACCATTCTATTGATTTTGCCTAAACTGCTCAAAAAGCACACATCCTGAATCGCAACGAGGAGCTCTATCCAACGCACTACACTGCA